>JALIZF010001403.1:0-288565 GCA_029948255.1 Telmatactis stephensoni
TCACGCAATGGAGCATTGTGTGACAAGACTAAACACAGCTGTGAAGGAGACTAATGTTGGCTACATGATGTCCCATTGTCCATTGAGTTATAGATGCAGCCAATAGAGTGAGTGAGTGCTGAGTGGCTGTCAATTTCTTAATTGGTCTCTTTACATTAAGTGGTCCACCTACCTTGGTCTTCAGTAGCTGGTTCTCCAAGAAGAAGTTCTACTTTAGGAATGCTTTCCTTGAAGTCATTATCATCTTCCTCTTTGTTTATTACATCATTGTCATCTTCATCACCAATGTTGATATCTTCTTCAACAATGGTTGCCATGGTTAGATCATGTTGTTTCTTTCCCCCATTGTCGAGGCCAGCACCAGGTTGGATTCTATAGATCATAATGGAACATAATTGTTTCCTGGATATCTACAGAACCTTGTTCCATATACCATATATACTCATGCATTTTTCAAAATTATGCAACAAGTAGTAATGACTTGTCTGGGTTTTTTTTTTACTTCTGTCAGTCAAATATAATATCCAAATGGATTAAGAGAATTTGACATTATTATTATTATTTTTTTTTTTTTTGAAGCAAAACAAATCATTGGACATTTGATTGAGGACAATCAAAAAACATTAAAGGCCTTTCACATGCTATCTGCATAATATGTAGTTCCAGCAAACATCCATACCCCCACCACAGAGGGATTTTGAAATTCTGTAGGGGAGGGGGATAAGAGAAAGAATAAATTACAGAGTTTGTATGGAAGAAAATGGAAGTTCTAGATGATAGGGAGGGGCATTTACAAATTCCCTTCATGGTGGGTGTATGAATAACTACACAATTTTGAAAACAAATTAGTGTAAGACATCTCAAAAGTTATCTATATCAAAAAGAATTTTAATGGTATCATATTTTTACTAGTCAGTACTTTTGTTGATTTAGATTTCCAATGTTATTGCAGGTGCAATATAAGAATATGTTATTATTATATATAATACATATATTAAACATATTTTTGTGTTAATAGAAACCATAAACTTATTAAAAGTATGCTCTTTGAGAAGCATTGTATGCAATTGTATCTTGTGAATATAAATTGACAAAACTTTCACTTCATTTTTATACAAATATATTTGGCTTATGACATCACAGCATGTGGTCATATATGGTAGTACAGCATGACGCTCTACCACCAATACTAACCTTGGTAGCACCAACGTGTTACTAGTACATGGTCTTGGTGTAAAAACACCTTCAGATATGACAGAGTCAGCAGTTTCTGGTCTCTGAACAGAAAATCAAAAATATTAATCTGACTGCAGACAACTAGTCTACCAGCTCAGGTGTCATGGCTTAGTACTACTTTAGTGTTGTGTTGATTGCCCACTAGGGACCACTCCCAGGGGATGTACACCACCATACGGGGTACTCCACCAAGTTTTACATGGGACAGCTCCACCTAAAGGTCAAAATGCTTTACCTCTTGTACATAAATTAATTCACAAGAGTAAAGGTATCCCTTTTATACTACCTCTCAAAAAAATCATAATGCTTTCTTTGAGACATTTTGCTGATTTTTCAAACAGAGTTTTACAAGATGATCTTGTAAGATTCTGTACTAGCTGTAATCTTATACATCGATTGGGAAAAAGAGGTAGTACCATCTTTTTGGTGGAACCTCCCTATATATAGAGGCTTGGCACCATCACGTGACAGCAACCATGACAGGAGGCAGGAAAAATCAAGTCTGGACTAATCTGGTTTACACGAGAAAGAGTTAATTTTCCCTGGGGGAAAAGACTATTGTTGTGCCTTCTCTGATGGCTGCTGGCCATCATAAAATGATGGTGCAAAGCCTCTATAGTAGACCATAGGGAGTACAGTCCCCTTCCCCTCCTCCCCCTCTTGGTGTTTGACAAAGTTTTGGTCATATTCCTAAACTGACTATGTCTTGATTTATTATTCATTATAGATCATTATCAAATAAAATCAATAACACTTACATTTGAAAGGGCTGTAACAAGACTTCCAGATCCATCCATGCTTTTTAAAAAGTCTTTGTAGAACTTCATTTTAACTTTGGAATCCCTAAAGGAAAGCCTTCCCATCCCAGAGAAGTGAAATTCTACATTTCTTTTGGCCTGAATTGACCGATTAAGAGCTTGTAGTACCTCCTTAACACAACCTTCAACATTATCTCTATCAAAGGGTGTTTCAAAGGACAGTGCTGCAAAGTTTAATTGCACAATTGGTATCTGACCTGAAACAGAGAAAATTGTCAGTTAATGTAAACGTAGTTATAAAAAAATATTTTTTAAACCCAGGGGTTTGGGGGGGGGGGGGATTCATTGTAAAACGATTGGGTATGCTTCTTGGAAATTTTCAAAAATACCTCTAAAAGATACCGGAGGTCTTTTAAGAAGGTGTGGCTGAACGATTTTAACCCCTTAGAGATACCACACAAATAATACATAAAATGTCTATAAAATGTTTCTTTGAGTATTGCGCAATTATAGAATACAAAAAGTGATTGGTTCTTTTGATACCCTAAAAGATACCAGGAAATGCAAAAACTCTAAACTTCAATTTTAACACCCTAAAACATACCAAATCGCTGATTTTTACCCTAAGAGATACGACGAGCATACCCGATCCTTTTACAATGGGAACCCCCAGTAATAGTGATCGCCGAGGTTGTCAATCAACAGCACAATGAGCGATTTTGTAGATTTTTAATATTAGAATTAAATATATTTTAGTTGCAGATCCTAATTGTGTTGCTTTCTATTTTACCATTACACGTAAACTATTGCTCACAAGCTCAGTCAAATCACTTTATAAAGATAACATTCAATGTAGAAGATCAAATACCTGTTGTGTATTGTTTGGAGCTCGTCAAACCATGTGTCATAGCAAACTTCTCAGATAACACAAAAACAGGACGTTGAATCAAAATATATTTGTTGTTGCCAACATCTAGTTTCCTTTGCGAGAAGGTGAATATTCCTAAGCCTGGGATCGCAACTCCCTGTAAGATGATTGAGCAAGAACATTTGTTAGAACAGCGCGAGCATCGAATGCTCAATTTATCAGAAATCCATTAATTCTAACTTCCACACGAAAAACTAATGTTAACAAGTTTAGTTTATCATGATTTACCTTTTGAAGCATCATTTGTTTAGAAATAAACTGTGATACACCATCCCAGACACCAACGATATCTTATAAAAGCAAAGGCGATAAAGTTAATAAGTTGGTTAGCCACAAACAACAACAATACTTATTCAGCACGTTCTTGCTTACCTTCTTCTGTTAGCTTGGGAATCGAAGAAAATCGATTCTTTTTCGCCTCAGACACCAACCCATTCATTACTTCGGTCATTTTGATAGACAACTTGAGCCAAAGACTCGGAATAAAGCAGAATTTTTAGTATAATCTTACTACATAGGGCTTCAAGTCATCTCTGCAAGAACTTACACATACGCTGTTACCATGGTAACACTTGAAGCCAATTGAATGAGCAGCGGAAGTGTTTTGTAATTTATGCTAATTATCAATCACTAAAATCCTTTTAGGGAATCCGTTTGCAAACTTAAAATAAAGATTTTTTGGTGTTCTTTTATCATTTGTAAGGACTTTATGATATTTGCATCGATGTTCGGCGGGTTGCGGGAAATGCTGTTTTCGGGACTCGGAAATTTTAGTCATAAGCGGGAACGGGTTGTCGTGTTTTTGAGGGATCGGGATACAGGACAGCAGAATAATAGACTGCGACTTGAACGCATAAACTTCGAAAATTCTGCGTGTAGTTTTCCACACAAATAACAATGTTAAAAACCCTAAAGAAACTATGAAATGAGTCCCATCATACAGTCAATAGACAAATTGACTATCCAAGCGTGTTGTGTTGCCCACTGCTACTGAAGTGAAAATTCAACAGGGTCGGGCCCGGATTTCTATGAAAAAATCGGCGAGATGCGGGATTTCTGCAAAAAACATGGGGGGATAGGGGGATTTTAGAACCCTATTGTGGATATATCATATTCTTGAACCGGATAATGTCGATAATTGCCGTCGTAAAACTAATTCACTTGTCTTTACAAACTTGGAATTTTTCTCAACAATAAATTGGTTTCCCTGTCTACTCTAATACGATATTATTCTGTTTTTCATACGTCCTCTTTGGGAGAGCCTCTTGTAGTCCGTAAATGCGAGTTACGATGAAAACATTGGCGACAGTTTTTCGAGTGGAAGGACGGCCAAAGCACCCCAAAAACATCTGGAAAATCTGAGTCCTTGGCTACACTATAGCGGAATAGTTTAAAATGCATCTTTTTTTCGTCTTCTTCCTTCCTTCTTTCGATCTTTCCTTCCTTCTTCTTTCTTTCTTTCTTTCTTTCTTTCTTTCTTTCTTTCTTTCTTTCTTTCTTTCTTTCTTTCTTTCTTTCTTTCTTTCTTTCTTTCTTTCTTTCTTACTTTCTTTCTTTCTTTCTTTCTTTCTTTCTTCCTTCCTTCCTTCGTTTCTTTCTTTCTTCCTTTCATTCATACTTTCTTTCTTTTTCTTTCTAGTTTCCGCGCACAAGACCTTATGTGTGGCTCGAGCGCGTTTTGTGATCTTCCTGTGGAACGCACTTTAACTCCACGATTTACAGGCAGATTATTTTCCCTCACCGTTTTCACGCTGCAAATCTTGACGCAATCAGGCTGACATGAAATAGGAAATCACATATCACGCCGGCGGTTTATTCACGGATCACGTGTTATTTCACTGTGCCAAAAGGCGAATATTCAAGAGTATTCAGAAAAAGAATATGGCTTCTTGACTTGGAGTATTCTAGGATATTCGAGACGGATGATATACGTGACGTATTCTAGTAGTATACAACCTGAATTCTTACGCATACTTTACATAACATTTATCTCTAAAGTATTCGGACTCGAATATGTGAAGTATGAATGCACAGTTTTCAACTAGAATATTTCAGATATTCCAAAAATAACATTTCTTTGCATGTGACTTTGAAAAATACTTTCTGCGGCCGTTTGAATATATATACGCATACTTTTCGTACAAGATATTTCTACGGTATTCATTTGCTTCTATCACAGATATGCAAATATCTGAAATAACACTAAACGTGGATGAAGTTTGTGATTGTCTGAACGGCTTAGACACCTCAAAGGCATGTGGTCCCGATGGACTATCTGCCCGCGTGTTGAAAGAATGTGGTAACCAAATTGGTCCGAGCCTCTGCGCGTTATTCAATCAGTCTCTTCAAACTGGCTGTATTCCATCTGAGTGGAAATCTGCAGATGTCACACCCATCCATAAAAAAGATTCAAAAGAACTTTGCGAAAATTACCGACCTATCTCATTACTCCCAATTGTTAGTAAAGTTCTGGAACGCTGTGTGTTCAACAGATTATACAATCATGTGAAATGCTCCATCTCCCAATTTCAACATGGCTTTATAAGAAATCGATCGTGTATTACAAACCTATTGTCTGCGCTTCACAATATTGGACAATGCCTGGATAAGAACACACAGGTTGATGTACTGTACCTTGACCTCGCAAAGGCCTTTGACTCGGTTGATCACCGAATTCTTCTAGCCAAACTCAGGTCCTACGGTGTAACAGGGAAATTGCTCAACTGGTTTGCTGACTATCTTAACGGTCGTCTACAAAGAGTTGTGTTAGATGGTGTGGCATCACAATGGGCTCCCGTCACTTCAGGGGTCCCCCAAGGGAGCCTCTTAGGTCCATTGTTATTTGTCCTCTTCATAAACGATCTCCCTGACGTGGTAACTGACAGTACAAGAACAGCTTTGTATGCTGATGATACAAAGTTATATCGCCGTATTACATCAGTGAGTGACTGTCATACTCTTCAAAGAGATTTAACAAATCTCAATACTTGGTGCTGCGAAAATAACATAAAGTTCAATACATCCAAGTGCAAAGTATTAACTGTGACGCGCAAGCAACACACTGTAATGTTTGACTATCGCCTAGGTGTAGCCAGCTTGGAGCGAGTACAAGAAGAAAAGGACCTTGGTGTCATTGTTTCCAGTAAGCTCTCCTGGAACAAGCATGTAGCAGTCATTGTGGCTAAAGCTAACAAACTATTTTTCATTGTTCTGTCTTACCAAAAATGTTGATTTCAATTATTCGAAACTAACAAATAGTACATATGTGAGTTTTTTTCAATTGCAAGTTTCTGTGATTTTTTCCGAACAAACAGATATTCCAATACATTCAGGTTCAATTTTGTTCAACCACTCGATTCTGCAATCCAGCCTTAAAATCTCACTAAGTGATGCATCACTCGGACTTCAATATATCAATCGAATTTCCCTGAATACTTGAAGTATATGCATGTCTATATTCAAGTGTATTCTTTTCGAATATTTGCCATTTTACACAGTGACAAGGCTTCTAGTTGATATCAGTAGACGACTTTTAAAAAAGGCTGGCTCATTGTTCACGAGAACGAGGCCAAAAAGGCCTCCAAAATCATCATGGCATCAAATGAGTCTAAGTATATCCTGTAAAACGCACAGAAAATAGTTATTTTTGGGCTGTTAAAATGGCTTAAAACATCTAAAATCAACAGGTCAAAATAAAATTAAAAGACATTGATTGAAAACGACAGACGAAGATTTTTGGGACCCCGTTTTTAAGTTTAGGGCAATTTGTGCGAATAAAATAAATTCTTCATCTCCCCTGCTCTCCATCCCTTCTCACTTCTCCTCCTCTTCCTAATCTTTGGTCGTGATGGGATGTCTAGAAAACCATGTAAGACTCTCACCACGCCAAAGTGAGATGATCGAACCACATGGACTCAGGATTTATACTAGAAACAATTTTTATGAACGTTTTCTCGACTTCACAATAGTCCCCTTCACAGTTCCCTGCGCCATCTTTAACACCTAGAACAATTATGTACAGGTCTATCATTTCACGCTCACCGTTCGTCTCGCTTCGATGCAAAGGCACGGCTACCTTTCAAGATGGCGCAGGGAACTGTGAAGGGGACTATTCATATTTTAGACAAATTTTGTACCGGATTGCCATTTACATTTTTCTAAAAATTATTGTATCTTAGGCAAGGATGGCAAAGATGATGCTCATGGAAACCCAGGTAACACGTGTTGTAATATAGTTCAATACTTTCACTAAGGGGTCGTGATGGGATGCCGGGAAAACCAGGTAAAATTCTCACCCCAGGGAGAAGAGCTTAGGAAACGCTTGGGGTCTTTGACCCAACAACGTTTATTGAAATATAGGTGTATACTAAGCCACGTTTGTCAGTATGTATGGCCTGCTATATCTTTAGATTTTACCAACTGTTTTAGTGTGTTAAAGTGTTTGTGGATGGTAGTAACCCCATTTCCTTGCCTGAATACTCTGTGACCTCTTGTTAGTCTTTCTGAGAAGCCTCTGACGGTATGAAAAGTTATGAAAGAACTACTGTGAGCTCTTGGTCATTATCTACGTCTTTAGTGGCGCCTGCTAGCGCTGTTGTTGTAGAAGGTGGGGGATTTAAACACCTAGTCAGCTAGGATAGTTGTTTATGTTGAGAGTCTGCTTGACATGAATGATTTCAGACTTTTTTCTTCTGTGTCTTTGACTATATTAAGATTGTACTCAGTGAAGTAGGGTGCGTACAGCTAATCTTTGACTGTTGTAAAGAATACTTGGACTAAAGGATAAGTATTAAGCATTACTAGAATCGCATTACTAGAGTATCTAACAAGCAAGTATGCAATCTTCTTCGTCTTCTTTATTAGCAAATTATATTTGATGTTGTCCTCTATGCTCAGTTTATATGAGTCGCAAATTGGTCGTCTTCTCTTCAGTGAAGGATGACAAATGTGTCGTCAACGTAGCGATGCCAGCAAAGAGGAGGGCTTGAAGTGATGTATTTATTTAATCAAATTTAATCAAATTTCAAATTCATTACATTCGTTTAAAAAATCGAATGAATCTGAGGAGGGCCTAAAACAGAATTCAAGATTCCCTACTATAGGCCCCACAACATCTCGAAACGTCTCAACCTAGATAAATATCTGAATAAGCATCAAATAATCCGTTCTAGCTTCTTTCGTTTTCGAGCTTTTTGATTTGCTTGCTAACTTCTTTTTAGCGGGAGAAAGTTTCCCGATCAGTGGCCGCCATATTCTTTTAGTCTTTTTTTACAAAGAAAGAAAGCAGAACAATAAGACCAACTTTAAACACACAAAGTGACTCCCTTAAGGCAAAACTCTTTGTTTAACTTTTAATAACATTTAATTTATTCCATTTTGTTCATATATAGTTCACAATTTTCATTTTTTATTCACGGATAATGACGTTCAGGTAACGTCGAAACGTAATGTTTTCAAATATTTTATCGCAGATTTTTATCGTCAAATGTTTTACTAAATAATTATTTAAAGAAAGCAGTTGCCATGGAAACTTGTAATTTTCTCGTGTAGGTATTTCAAAATTAAGCTGAAATACCACTCCTCTCGGCCAACCAGAAATTTCTTAGGTTATATTATTAACCTTGTAATCCGTAGAAGATCCTAGTTGCCTATCATGTGAAAAAATTGGTTTGGGTTAGCGGTTTTAAATTGAGTCAATTGAAATGAATTTTGGCCTCACCAGGTCGTATAGGTGGAGAGCATCATGATACTCATTCTGGTTGAGGTGCAAACTACGCGGTCTGTCTTCCTGAGACCCCCCCCCCCCCCCCCCAGTATGGTCGCTATAAACCTGGAGTTTAATATGGTGCCTTCATGTACGGTACAGAATATGAGATATCAGGCACCAGGTTAAATCCACTTTCCAAAAGTTATCTTGACGACCACGACGCCCCTTGCGTTGCATGTCACGTGAAAACCATGCAGAAGCTCCAAGTTGATGATACAATACAATACAATACACTTTATTTAAAGAGGGTACGTATTTACATTCAAAATGTACTCTCCCATACGTCCCTAAAAAAATAATGCTATATAAAATAAAGAAAATATACAAGAATTGACACTAAACGAACTAGACATGAAAAAAGATTGAAGTGAAAAAAATATAAATACAATTATATAGAAATAATTCGCGTGTAAAAAGTAAATACTATAATACATTATATTATTCATGGCATGAGAGATACGATTCTAGATACAATCATTGGACTAAAGTAGAGTATTAATTAATGTTCAAAGTGTTCAGAAATGTCAGAATTGCATTACAGGAATACAAATATATGCGTGTGTATAAAATTAGTAAATTCTAGATACTTTAAAATTATCATCATTATAAGACTTCATGACATGAGAGAGATATGTTCTACTTGCTCTCTTAGGACTTAATGTTGAGTAATAGTTAAAGTTCAAAGTGTTCAATAATGTAATAACATTATAGATCCCGGCAAGATACGAATGTCCCGCAGGATGGACCCGAGAGTACCACGGTTACCTGATGGCTAAGTATTATAACCACAAGAGCAATAAAGAGTTCATATGTGTGGACCAAGATGCAAAAGCTGTCTCTGGCAGCAGTGCGAATAAAAACGCTGCCATTTTGATCCCTGTTGAGGGGATCACTTCCATGTCATTCTTAAGGCTGGGAGCTGACATGCACAGTCTGCACCAAATAATCATAATTGAATATCTTCAGAAATTGAATAAAAAAGTAGCAACGAAAAGTTAAAGACGATACTCGGTAATGCAAGTATGTCCAGCACATGCATAGATGAAATGATAAAGGAAAACATATTTAATGAGAAACTGTAAGCAGGGGCGTATCCAGGGGGGGTCCCAGGGTGCCCGTGACCCCCCTTTGAAAACAAAAAGATGATAGAAATAAAAGAATCTGACTGGAGAAAGATTGAGAAATTGGAAGTGTGACCCCCCTTTGGTGGAAAATGGAAAGTGTGACCCCCTTTGAAATGTTCTGGATACGCCCCTGTGTAAGGGCAATAAATTGGTACAATGACATTGGAATGTCTTGAGGTTTTTTGTCTAGTTTACATTGATTTGAACAATAACTAACAACTCAACCCAGCAACTTTATTAATGTGTCAGAAACGCAAGCATAACACAAACTAGCGGTGCACTTATCGAGGACACCAAATACTATACTATTACAATAAATGCATGGTGAAAATCCTCTATAACAGCTATAACTAGGCAAATAGGTCACGGTGGCAAAACGACAACGGAAACGATCAAAAATGCGATTTGTAAGTCTTGGAATGCACTATTCAGTATGCGGAATGCAGTATTCAGTATTCAAAGTTTTTTGAAATAGCTGTATATACCTATTTCAAAAAAGGTTGTCCTCAGTTTTAATGCATACTGCATAGCGAATACCGCATACCAAGACCGAAATGCATTGTGGATATCAAGTTTCGTGTAATTTTCACAATTTTTATAAGTAGAAAAGTTGCGGAAAAGTTTACTTAGATTCAACCCGAGAGGAAACAGAGAATCAACATAAGTAAAGCCTCTTGTAACCCAATTACAAATTGTCCATAATACATTTCAGTCTTGGTATGCGGTATTCACTATGCAGTATGCACCAAAACCAAGGACAACCTTTTTTGAAATAGGTATATATGAAGTCTACTGAAAATCAAATCAATATATATTTTTCGCGGCCGGTCTGTATAGGGATCTTTTTCAGGGGAAGGGGAGAGGGGAGTAAAGATTGTACATCATCTAAATATCATGCACTGGCTGAAATACATCTTCTCTTTTTTTCTTTTTCTTTTTGAGGAAACAAAACTAAATTTGAAAGCAGTTACTGAAAACCATATGCCTACCCCAATACGCTTTGCGACAAACGACAAGGCAAACTTGGCCCAAGTACGGGCCAAGACAGCAGGACTGTCAAAAAACGCAAAGGGATACAAAATCCCCACTACCGTGATCGCAGACGACGTCATGGATCATATCCAATATGGTAATTACATAAATGAATTAATACAGCGTTTTGCAAAAGCGTGGAATTTATCGGATGTATTATACAATTATACACGCGGTCATTATTAATCCTTGCAGCACTAGTATTGCAACATTGATATAATCGTTGTTTTGCGAACCGCTGGTAACAAATTAATGAACCACTGAATATGCAATTATTTTTGTTTTTTAAATGAAACAAACGAACACAAAAAAACTTAAATATATTATTCTATTCCGTTGGGCTTAAAGCTATATTATCAAACTCATTAATAATTCATTAGAAAACACAATGGAAATCACTACCGGAACGTAGATCTTTATATCGGATAAAGATTTTTGTTCATTTGCATAAACTTTAACTTGGATTTTCTAAGCCAAAAGTAGTCAAACTTGGAAAATTCTGGTCCAATATGATAATTGACAACTAGGCGTTTGATAAGTAATATAAAGAACTCGAGAGCGTGTTATATCGGGTCTAAAGATCCTCGCCTTCGGCTCGGATCTTTATCCACCGATATAACACGCTCTCTCGTTCTTTATACATTACTTGTAGTTGTTTAAACAACATCTTAAATCTTATATTATAGCTTGTGGATTAAAAGAAGAAAACCAATTGCAAGTAATGTGGCTCTCCAAACATCTTCAATGGAGGATGAGAAAATACAAGAAACTGCATTAGAAATAAAATGCCTTTTTGACACGCCAAGAGATAATTTATCATGTTACTGTTGTTTTTCACTTTGAAATACTCTTTAGGGAACTGTCTGAAATTTTAATTTGCATGGGGTGGTGGGAGATTTAAAATTGAAAGTCAGTTAAAAATAATGTAATTCCTTTTTCAACTGCCCGTTTTCTCATGACCCTCCTTTTTCAGGGGTTCAAAAATTATGATCATCTCCCATTTTCCACCCTCCCTCCCCTGCAAATTTCTGTCCCTTACAGCAATATATTTGTTTATTATATACATATCGAGATATACTCACTAAAATTCCATTTAGTAAATTTTCGTTCGTTCATTGCTCTCAGCCAATCAGAATGCGCGTATCGTTTTCTTCACGTGTGAGAAAAACGATACGTCCAATCAGAAGCCGCGTATCGCTTTTTTTCACGTGTGAGAAAAACGATACGTCCAATCAGAAGCGACTTCATTCCTGATGAAAATTTTTCTTCAAACTGGCTCCTCTCAGCACTTTTTATCGAAGGATTTTCAGTCTTGGCTGTTCAATTAATCTTTATTCAGTAAGAATTCAAGCAGATAAGCTCATTCATCACAAAAGTCATCGATGTCATGCAAAATAAGAGCTCTATGGGGAAAAAGATTTTCAAAACCACGCTGTGCTGCGGCAAGAGCGAAGGAGGATTCACGGCCGGCAGTTTCAGAGTCGCTGAATGGAAATTTAGTCCAAATGAGCTCTTTCAACAAAAGCTTGGAGAAAAACACTTATAAATCCAGTTCAAGATAATTTATTTCAAGTTTTGAGGGACATTTGAAACGCCAGGTATGTTTAACGGGCGTGAATTTGACCGTAAGTTTGTCTTTGAATGAGCTCAAATTCTTCGCATTGTCTTTGCTCGTTTTGTAAACAAACACATGTCAGTGAGCAAAAAGTCCAAGTTACACTGAAAAGAATTATAATTTATACTGTAATTCACTTTAGATACAAATAAATATTATTTTTGTTTTGTTTTGACGTCTGTTTGTAATTTAAATTTTGTTTTGTAGCTAGGGTTTTTGTGTTTTTTGAAATCAAAATCTTGACCATTAGGGAAAAGCAAACCATTTTCACAGCAAAATGACTAAAATTTATAAAAATCTCGATATGCATATGATAAACAGAAAACACCATGGAAAGTGCTTTGTACAGTTTTTATTCACTCGTTGTTTTGTATCATAAAACTCACTCGCTCGTTCCTCGCTCGTTCGTTTTATGATACTTCACAACTCGTAAATAAAAACCGTACGCGCACACTTTCCATGAAGTATTCTCTATTTACTAGACGTGTCAAGTGATTGCTCATTAAGTCCGCTACGTACTTGTCCTCGTGCGCCTTCATTTCTTGACGTAAGTATATTCAGTTAAAAGTATACATTCATTGCCGTATCAGTGTGCTTTTATCTGCAGCCCATATCAGTGCATGCATTTACCTTTTCTAATAAAAACTGATTGTTTACCTCAATCCAACATCTTATAATTGAAGGAGCTTTCTCCGGCCTCGAGAACCAGGTTTAATCTATTATCTCCAGGCAAAAAGGATATATTTACAAAGGTATGAATTTCATTCAACAACCCTTTTTTCTCATCAATTGATGTGATACATCATGATCAAAGATGTTTTATATTGACCGTTATACCCGTCGGGCATTTGTGGGTGAACCTTCACGTCGATCACCAGGGCCTTGAACCCCACACAAGGCGCGTGCAAGAGGATGCAGACAGACATCCAAATTTAACACCACGCAAGACGTGCTAGACGATGCAGAACAGACTAACAAAGACATACAAAAATTTTGTTTCCTCCACTCCTTACTATTAAACAAAGAAAGATCCGAGGGAGGCAGTGTTCTTTGGACAGGAACAGAATTAGTACAGGACCAGGGAATAGATCACACCCAGGAAGGGAAAAGGCAGACCAAACCTGTCAATTTGAGAGAGGTGTGGGCCCAGACACGGATAATTTTTTAGATTGGCTTGTGTTCACGTTTGAATTTGCATGGGGCCCGTGCTAGTCAACTGATGAATAACCGCCGGGAATTAAATGGGGGCTAATCGAGCATTATTTTAAGGAGAAGAGGGACCGGAAGATAGTTATATATATATATATATATATATAAATTGAATAGAGGGTGAAGGTGAACCAAGCAACTTCTAGCAATCCATGTAGATAAAAAACTTTAATGACGTTTCGACCCTTCGGTCTTCTTCAGAATAAGAAAAAAGATAAAACTAAATACAAAATGATAAAAATGTAATAAATGAATTTGGAATAGGCTATATATAGGGGAAGTAAGACAAAAGGGCACAAATGGCACGGGCTATGGAGCTAAAAATACATTAAGAATCTAGCTATAATTAATCCTATTTTTGGATCGAAACTCTGCTCTTTTATTTAACCCATGGGGGTGTAACGTGCTTAGCTGAGCCATCCAATAGGCCTCTCTGGTTAAAAGCTTTTTGTCGACTTCATTCACATCTCTTAAAGCTTCAATGCAAATGAACCTGAAGTCGGACAATGAGTGATCAGCACTATTGAAATGTACTGCAACCTCGCACGAAGTTTTGTTAGTTTTCATTGCAGATTTATGGTTCCGGAACCTGACCTTAAATTGTGTTGAAGTAGAACCAACGTATTGTAAACTGCACTTAATACACTGAGCGATATAAATGACATTGCTTGAAGTGCAACTAAGTTCCTCTTTAATTTTATAAATCCGTCCGGTAGCTGTACTAGAAAAAATCTCGGACTCCATGAGGAAATTGGAACAGAGATCGCACTTTTTAGCCGTACATTTATAGCACCCAGCCTTCTCAACAGTGCAATTCGATTTTAATTTTGATGGTGCCAGTATATCTTTAAGGTTTTTCGTTCTCCTATAAGCTGGCATAATAGATTTGTTTGGAAAAATTGTTTTAAGAGTGGGTGAGGATTCTAAAAAATGAATATTAGATTTGATGATAAGGTCAGAAAACCCAGGGATAATTTAACTAAGGACGAACGGTCGGCATTGAAATCCTTAAGAAATGAGGAGAATAAAATTATTAGAATTCAAGATAAAGGGTCACGCTTTGTAGTTTTAGAGAGGGGAGAATATGAGAAGAAAATGCTAGGGCAACTTCAAAACCCACTGCATTATGAATCGTTAGCTATCAACCCGACTCATGATCATTTTGAAAAAGTTCGCCAGTGGTCTGATAAATGGCTTAGTGAAGGGCAAATTAATGAGAACATTGCCAATTGGATTTCCGATATTGAGCCTCGGCCAGGCACGGCATTTGGTAATGTTAAAACTCATAAGGCTGATAATCCTTTACGTTTAATTACGTCTTGTTGTGGGACAGCCATTGAGCGTCTTTCTGCCTTCACTGAGTTCTATCTCAAACCACTGGCTCAAAGTCTTCCATCATTTTTGAAGGACACTACTGATCTTATTAATAGAATTAATGAACTTAATGATACTAGTGGGCCTTTTGCAGACAACACTCTACTAGTTTCTTGGGATGTGGTTGCAATGTTTCCGAATATTGACAACCATTTGGGGATTTCTGCTATCACGAAAGCTTTGGATAGTAGAATCGATAAAGTCCCCTCGACCAAATGTATAGTTGAAGCCGTAGAGATTTGTCTGTCTTCCAACAATAGTCAATTTATAGACCAGAACTTTGTTCAGAAACATGGAACGGCCATGGGTCCAAAAAATGCATGCAGCTATGCTGATATTGCCATGGGTGTAATTGATGAACAAGCTAAATTTGGTGGACCAGCTCAACCAAATTTATGGTGGCGATACAGAGATGATATTATAGATGTCTGGACTGCTGGGTTAGATAAACTGATCGAGTTTACGGAATATATTAATTCCCTGTATCCCACCATTAAATTTGAGCTAGTCTATTCCAGAGATAGCCTCAACGTCTTGGATTTGACCCTGCACCTTAAAGATGGTTTTATCAGCACAGATATATATTCGAAACCTACAGATAGCCACCTTTATTTACCTTACTCTAGTTCTCATCCTAAACATTGCAAGACCTCTATTCCCTACGGGGTAGCTCTGAGACTTAAGCGTAATTGTTCTAATGAAGACCAACTCAACCAAAGATGTCTTGAATATAAAGCTTATTTAAGGCATCAAGGGTATAGCTCTAAGTTGATCGATAAACAATTTAACAAAGCTCTTACCATCGATAGAAAGGAAATTCTTAAACCTAGGGTTAGAGTCAAGAATAAAGTGTTTCCCCTGGTTCTTGACTATAACCCTAGATTGCCCAACATTTCCGACATCATCAAATCTAATATTCATTTTTTAGAATCCTCACCCACTCTTAAAACAATTTTTCCAAACAAATCTATTATGCCAGCTTATAGGAGAACGAAAAACCTTAAAGATATACTGGCACCATCAAAATTAAAATCGAATTGCACTGTTGAGAAGGCTGGGTGCTATAAATGTACGGCTAAAAAGTGCGATCTCTGTTCCAATTTCCTCATGGAGTCCGAGATTTTTTCTAGTACAGCTACCGGACGGATTTATAAAATTAAAGAGGAACTTAGTTGCACTTCAAGCAATGTCATTTATATCGCTCAGTGTATTAAGTGCAGTTTACAATACGTTGGTTCTACTTCAACACAATTTAAGGTCAGGTTCCGGAACCATAAATCTGCAATGAAAACTAACAAAACTTCGTGCGAGGTTGCAGTACATTTCAATAGTGCTGATCACTCATTGTCCGACTTCAGGTTCATTTGCATTGAAGCTTTAAGAGATGTGAATGAAGTCGACAAAAAGCTTTTAACCAGAGAGGCCTATTGGATGGCTCAGCTAAGCACGTTACACCCCCATGGGTTAAATAAAAGAGCAGAGTTTCGATCCAAAAATAGGATTAATTATAGCTAGATTCTTAATGTATTTTTAGCTCCATAGCCCGTGCCATTTGTGCCCTTTTGTCTTACTTCCCCTATATATAGCCTATTCCAAATTCATTTATTACATTTTTATCATTTTGTATTTAGTTTTATCTTTTTTCTTATTCTGAAGAAGACCGAAGGGTCGAAACGTCATTAAAGTTTTTTATCTACATGGATTGCTAGAAGTTGCTTGGTTCACCTTCACCCTCTATTCAATTTATAAAGTTCTTGGTGGCCACTTCGAATCCTCGTTTGGATCCTTCTGCTGGGAGGCCTTCGTTGAAACACACGCCCCACTTCAATTCCACATATATATATATATATATATATATATATATATATATATATATATATATATATATATATATATATATATATATATATATATATATATATATATATATATATATATATATATATATATATATATATATATATACACCAAATCGCTAAAACTTTGATATTATTCTGATATATATACATATATATATCCGCCATTTTCCATTGTCTTTCCTTTTGTTCTGAAGGTTGTTCTCAAGGGAAAAACTTGAAAACAAAAGGGAAGACAATAGAAAATGGCGGATATATATATGCATATATATCAGAACAATATCAAAGTTTTAGCGATTTGGTGTATATATATATATATATATATATATATATATATATATACACCAAATCCCTAAAACTTTGATATTGTTCTGATATATATACATATATATATCCGCCATTTTCTATTGTCTTTCCTTTTGTTCTCAAGTTTTTCCCTTGAGAACAACCTTCAGAACAAAAGGAAAGACAATGGAAAATGGCGGATATATATATGTATATATATCAGAACAATATCAAAGTTTTAGGGATTTGGTGTATATATATATATATAAGCTTATAAGCTTCGAGACAAAGCATTACGATATCGCCTACATAAGGAAACGCTTACTGAATACCTCTCACAAGATCTGATTCCAAAAGGTCTCCAAATTAAAAAGCGTCCGGGCGTGGATTTCAAATGTGAAGAATTTTCATCTGAGTGGGGCAAGATACTTTCAGAAACCTCAAAACAGTTAATGGAACTCCTTATCAAAGAATACGACCAACAGATATCGTCCCTAGAAACACAAATAAAGGAAAAAGACGAAGTAATCAGCGAGGCTCTCTCCACTGAGGACAGAGAGGATTATATGAAAGAAGTTAACAATCTTCTGCAGGACAAGGAACAAGAACTTCTCCTGAGACGAAAGCGCAAATTACTGAGAGATAAAGCATTGGACGACAAGGCACAAAAAACTACCGCAATGGTACTTAAACGCCATCTCCAATCGAAACTTGGTAATCAAAACAGACCAACACAACGGAACAAAAAGAAAGATACCAATCAGGCAAGTAAAGAAGATTCAAAAACCATCTCCAAAAAATCCTCCAGATCAAACATCCAAAACAAGGAGAAGCCTTTTTTAGACAAAGGCAAAAGGCCCGCCCAAGGCCGTCGCAAATAACCAACACAGATCAAAATTCCATTGACGATTTACTGGCTAAACGTGTAATTAATTTATCTACTGTTCCTTTAACTAAATTTGAAACAACACTTCTACAGAAAGGTTTAAGTTTTTGTCCTACTCCTTCTTATTATCCTACTGAAATCCATAAAGATATCCGTGAATTTAAAAGGAAACTTATACTTAAAGAATATTTTTCCAACAAGTCTTCTGACACAGAATCTGATAGCGACGACGATATTATACCATTTAAAAGAACAGTTCTCGAAAAACTCAATAAGAGTAAGACCAATTATATTCCTAAGGCACCGAACCAACCAATCATTGACGCCTACATTGAAACATTAGGTTACGAATTTAGAAAAGCAAGAAACAGGAAATTTCCAGCAAGAAACAACTTAAGCAAAGACGAATATGAAGCACTTTTAAAACTGAAAAAACGTAAAGATATCGTTATCAAAAGAGCAGATAAAGGAGGTGCGGTAGTGATACAAAACGTTGATGACTACTTAAAGGAAGGTTACAGACAACTTGAAGACATTAACTTCTACAGTAAATTAGACCACAATCCTACAACTCAACACGAAGACCAAGTTAATAACTTAATTACCCACTTCAATGAAATCGGTGAACTTGATGATAAGACAACTAGATTATTAAGACCATCAGAATCGCGTACGCCAATATTATATCTTTTACCAAAAATTCATAAGAAGAATAATCCCGGAAGACCTGTTGTTTCCTCCGTTGGGTGTCATACAGAAAAGATATCCGCTTTTTTAGATGAATTCCTTAAACCACTAGCTCAGAATCTACCATCTTACATAAAAGATACAACAGATTTCATCAAATTCATTCGAGCACAACCGCAATTACCACCAAACGCTATACTAGTAACAATGGACGTTTCAAGTCTTTATACGAATATTGATAACACTGAAGGGATTGCAGCCACCTACCAAGCTTTGAGCAATAACAACCAGAGAAAGCCATCACCCAAAACTTTATGTAAGCTACTTCAGTTGGTACTCACACTCAATAATTTTACTTTTAACGATGAAAACTTTCTCCAAATCAAAGGCACGGCTATGGGTACAAGGGTGGCTCCTAATTACGCCAATTTATACATGGGAGAATTTGAGAAACGTTTCATTAATCAGAGCGCTTGGAACAGTTCTATGAGTTGTTGGAAACGATATATTGATGACATCTTTCTCATTTGGACAGATTCTGAACCCAAACTAAAGGAGTTCTTTAACTATATTAATAATGTACATCCTACCATCAAGTTTCAATACGAAATGTCACCTACAGAAATTAACTTCTTAGATGTGGTCGTTAAAGTTGATGCTAATCATTGCCTGATAACCGACGTATACCAAAAACCAACGGATACGCACGCCTATATAAACTGGAAGTCTGCACATCCCCCACACTTGAAGAAAAGTATCCCGTTTAGCCAAGCCTTACGTTTACGCCGAATTTGTAGCGACAACGAAACTTTACGTAAAAGAATAGAACAATTTTGCTTATATTTCGTAGCTTCAGGTTATAAGAAAGAATCCACCTTAGAGTCAATGCAAAGAGTTCTCTCTATGACACAGCAAGAAGCCCTGCAGGGCAAAGACAGATTAAATACAAAAGACCGCGCTTGTTTCATCACGACCTATAACCCGCACCTAGAAAAAGTTGGAGTAGTACTAAACAAAAGATGGGATATTCTACAAACTAAGACGCGAATGAAAAAGATCTTCAAGAATGCACC
Organism: Telmatactis stephensoni; assembly: GCA_029948255.1. NCBI lineage: Eukaryota > Metazoa > Cnidaria > Anthozoa > Actiniaria > Isophelliidae > Telmatactis > Telmatactis stephensoni. The sequence continues at coordinate 19,831 of JALIZF010001403.1, forward strand.
GCTTGTTGCTTACCGCAAACCGAAAAGCCTTAAAGACATATTAGTCAGTGCAAAACTGACCACGCAAACAAATGTCATTAACTATGGCTGTAAACCATGTGGCAAACCAAGATGTAGTTGGTGTCTATTTATTCCTAATACCAAAATTTTCAAAAGTGTTTCAAGCGGCAATGAATATAAAATCTTTCATGATTTGAACTGTCAGTCTGCCTGGGTGATCTATTTGATAACATGCAAAACGTGTCAAAAGCAATACATAGGAAAGAGTGAAACGCCCTTTAACATTCGACTTAACAACCATCGGAATCACATTAAAACTAAAGTGGAGTCTTGTGAGCTTGCAGAACATTTCATCAAAAGTGATCATAATTTTAACACCAATACAGAAATAATACCAATAGAACAGATAAAAAAGAACGATTTGGATATCGATCGCAAGAAAGATATCCTTAGAGAAAGAGAACGATTTTGGATTGTGAAAATGAAGACTTTTCAACCATTTGGTCTGAACAAACGAGTTGGCTAAGGGTCCTGATATCATAACCATGAGTACATTTAAGTAATAATTTTTTACATACTTGATACCAGACTCCTTGCCAACTCACGAATTTTTCCTACACACATGAATTTTCAATTAAATAATTACCTCTATGACGCAACCTCAATTGTAACAGCACTCTGAAGAAGGCGTAAGCCGAAACGTTAGTGCCAAAATAAAAGTTGGACTACATCAAGCTAATCCCTAACATTTGTTCAATTTATATATATATATATATATATATATATATATAAGGGATCTATTCGGACTAGTGCAGTTGCTTTAACTAAGATTAAATATCATCAATAAGCCAATGTAGAATCAAAGATCGCAATATCTATTTTTCATTTTTCTCTATACTTTTGTTTTCATTCAATATATGTAACCATTTTTTCGCATTTTTTCGCAAGGGTGTTTTTGCAGGGTTTCGCCTAGCTACAGGATCTTCGTCCAAGTCTACGCCGAGTACTTCGGCAGCATATGGTTTGTTGCTAATCTGATGAATTTACCAATTTTTTAAATATTTTCTGGGATAGTTTCAAATATTAATGTCTCGTCATTTTTGTCCCTATAAATAGACCCTCCTGCCAAAACAAGGCCAACCAAAAGAAGACTGGTTTTATCCTCTGAGGGCGGAGTTGGGAGTTATGACACGAATAAAGGTGCTGATGGCGATGTCGGCGATGTTGACCTCAATATAATGACAATGGTGGTGAGGATAACGACGATGAGGGCGACAGTGATGTGAATGATGGTGATGACATGAATAAAGGTGCTGATGGCGATGTCGGCGATGTTGGTGAGGATAACGGCGATGAGACAGACGATGACGAGGGCGACAATGATATATGCTACCGATCGTTTCTAAAACTACACACGGGTCACATACGAGTACATACGACTACATACGAGTACATACAAGTAACATACGGGTGCATACGAATACATACGACTGACATGCAAGTAACATACGGGTAGAAAACACAGAAAATTTTTTAAAAAACATAAATCACAAGTAATAGATTATAGATTTGGGGGAGGTGGGGAGATAGAGAGGCGGAAAAGGTTGTAAGACATGTGTTAAGAATATAGTTGCGAACAAATGGTTTCACTTATTTGAGTGTAAATTGCTACACAATAAATGTTTGTGTGTTGGACGGTTATGTAACAAGGGTTGAAGAAAGATAATGTAAAACAAAATGAAAATTGGCAATAACTAGAAATAAATATATAACAGAGTGTATAAATGAAGCGAAAAAGAAAAGGAAAATGGAAGGGGTTAAGTGTTGAGGGGGAGGGGAGGAAAGGGGGGTTAAAATGGAATGTAGCCGGGTAGGGTCTGGAGGGGAATATGTGTATTTAATATATGAGTAGAATAGCGTGGAAGGAAAGCAGTGTTGTGAATAGAGCGTAAAAAACATAAAACAACCGTATAGTAAAATAGTACAATGTGAGTAAAATGATAATGGAAATATACTGGTGAATAACTTATAAATAAATCTTAGTGAGCTCAATTAGAAGAAAATGTGTGGTCGATCGTGTATCGTAACAAGGGGAACCGCCGGTACGTCGTCGAAACTGCTTGTGTACTACTCGTCAGGAGCAAGATACAAAGCAGCGGATGTAAAAGTGGTGTAATATGAGTTCATATAAACTCATAACTTTGAACTTGGTTGGGGTGCTGAACTGCATATGTCGCGGTTCGTCTAGGTCACCAGTGGGGTACCAAACTCTTCTATATAGTGTCGATCGTGATCGTGTTTTATCGTCCTTGTTGCTGTGAGCAACGACGATATTATCAAATATGCGAAATTCACTAGATTGCGATGTAACGTAATTAATTCTATTACTTGTGATTTATGTGTTTTTAAAAAAAAAAATTTCTGTGTTTTCTACCCGTATGTACTTGTATGTCAGTCGTATGTAGTCGTATGTATTCGTATGCACCCGTATGTTACTTGTATGTACTCGTATGTAGTCGTATGTACTCGTATGTTACTTGTATGTGACCCGTGTGTAGCTTTAGAAACGATCATATGCTACCAATGTGGCGAAGCAGTTCCGCCACTGGCAGGGTTCATTGAAGGGGATATTTATGATTGGATACTTTGCGACCAATGCGAGAAATGGTATCACGCGTAAGTCTGCTAAAAGATTTGTGCGTGCGTGTGTGTTTATAATTTTTTGTAATTGACTTATTTTCGATTTTTTTTCTTTACTTTAGGATCTGTGTCAAAGTAAATGCAAAAAAACTTTTTAAAAAAGAAATGGTTCTGTGGGAATTGTCCAAGACGTAAATGAGGAGGATCCCAAGGACGTCGCAGCGTTATTTTTAAAGGGGATTCTATTTAGATTCTATTCAGATTATATTCAGATTGTATTTAGATTATATTAAGATTATATATAAGGGAAATAAAACGTGTGCACGGAGATAAAGAGCATGAGCGAAAGAACAACACAACAACAACAACATCAACACGTGGCATCGCTCGCTGATTATAGCGAGACTACCAGACTACCCGACTACCCTGCAGACTACCGGGACTACCGGACTACCCAGACTACCCAGACCGCTACCGGGACTACCCAGACTACCCAGACTACCGGGATTACCCAGACTACCCAGACTACCCAGACTACCGGGACTACCCAGACTACCCAGACTACCGGGACTACCCAGACTACCCAGACTACCGGGACTACCGGGACTACCCAGACTACCCAGACTACCCAGACTACCCAGACTACCCAGACTACCCAGACTACCCAGACTACCCAGACTACCCAGACTACCCAGACTACCCGGACTATACCCGGACTACCCAGACTACCCAGACTACCGGGACTACCCAGACTACCGGGACTACCGGGACTACCGGGATTACCGGGACTACCCAGACTACCCTAGTCTGGGTAGTCTGGGTAGTCTGGGTAGTCTGGGTAGTCTGGGTAGTCCGGGTAGTCTGGGTAGTCTGGGTAGTCTGGGTAGTCTGGGTAGTCTGGGTAGTCTGGGTAGTCTGGGTAGTCTGGGTAGTCTGGGTAGTCTGGGTAGTCGAGATGAGAGATGAGATCAACTTTATTTAAAGACGCTAACCTATTCAACATAAATATATATATTGATTTCCAATAGGGGCGTCTAAAATCGTAAAAATGTTAAATATACAATAATATAAATACTAATAAATATGCTAGATTAATTTCAAACTATAAAATTTTCTAAAAATACATAACTATATAACTAGATATTAATATTGATTTAGTTTAGGGCCATGGGACACTGGCTAGTTTGTTGGTGAAAGAGGATAGTGAATCGCAATTTCTTAATTCATTAGGTAGAGAGTTCCACCGCTTGGCACCACTATAGCTAATGCTTTTCTTCAAGAAGTCTGTCTTTGGAAGAGGAAGAGCAACCTTTTTTGATGTATTTCGTAGACTGTAAGTACAAGTGGTTGCATTCGATTCCTTGAAAATAGCAGACAATCTTGTTGGAGCCAAGCCGTGAAGAACTTTAAACATAAATTTAGCTTTAATTTGAGCCCTGCGTTCGGCTAGTGTGACCCAACCGAGGGCATTCAATGCTTTCTCCGATTCACCAGACTCATTCTTATAACGCATTATGACCCTAGCGCACCTATTTTGCAACTTTTGTAGACGTAGAGATAGACCAGTTCCCAACGAGTCCCAGACCTCGCAACAGTAATCAAAGTGGGGCTGAACTAATGCGTTGTATACCGAGACAAGAGTGTCTCTATTAACATGATCTCTAAGCCTTTTGATTGCACTAATACCTGATGAAATCTTTTTTGCTATCTCGTTAATGTGTGATTGCCAAGTCAGAGAACACCAAGAGTTTTGCAATCATGAACTCTGTTGATGTGATTATTTCCTATTATAACATTTGGTTCGATTGTCAAACTATTAATCTTGTTTCTTGATGCAATGAAGGTATATTCTGTTTTTGCTATGTTTAGGCTGAGTTTGTTTGCTGCCAGCCATTTTCTTACATTATCCAGATCGTAGTTCAGTCCCACTTCGATTTCAGTGAGAGAGGTTCCGACGGCCGTAAGGCTTGTGTCATCAGCAAATAATCTTGGCGAAGTAAATCTTAAACAATATTTATCTATTTATGCTGCTTCTCCACCAGAACTTACAGTTGTACATAATTTCTTAAGACGCTGTTTTAAGCGTAAGTATATATCTTATCATATTGATATACAAGATTTAGTTGATAAGACTGATCATACTATTTATAAAAAAGTAAGTAATAAGCCTAGCCATCCTCTATTTCAATTTTTACCTAAGACAAAGCAGTCATCTTACTATCTTAGAAATAAGAATAGTCTCTTGCCAAGAGTTAATACAGAAAGATTTAAGAATAGTTTTATAAATAGATTATATTTTAAACATAGATTAGCTATTTAATATATTTTATTTTTATTTACATTATATATTTTTTTATGTTTCTTGTATGTATGTATGTATTGATATGTATTTTTATCAATATGAAATAAAGACATTATTATTATTATTATTATTATTATTATTATTATTATTATTATTATTATTATTATTATTATTATTATTATTATTATTATTATTATTATTATTATTATTATTATTATGAAAATGAAATTCATTCACAGCTTTAGGTGTATGCTGGTATTTTAGGCATCGGACAGTAACAAACTGTCAAAGACTACCTAAATTCTTCTTTCCTTTCCTTACTGTATTTCAAGTACCTTCCTTAAAATTCTGGCTGTGCCTAACAGAGCAGTTCTTTGAATAAGCTCTATGGGTGTATTCACTTCCACTGCTTTGAGATATTTTTGTAGCCGTTTTGGCACAGTTCCAAGAGCACCCATTACCACTGGTATAACCTCTGTCTTCATTTCCCACATCTTTCGGAGTTCTCTTGCTAAGTCCTGGTATTTTAAAATCTTCTCGTCTTCTTTTGCTTTAACACCTGAATCCTCAGGGACTGCTACATCAATTATCTTACACATCTTGGTCTCCTTATCGATTATACCACCAAATCTGGTCGTCTAGCTTCAATTTCATTATCTGTGCGTATACTAAAGTCCCAAAGAATTTTAAACTTTTCGTTTTCCATTTGGCTTTCTGGTGTATGTTCATACCACTTTTCTTTTCGGTCAAATCCACATCTTCCTAGTAGATCCCAATGAATTGCTTTGGCAACGTTATCGTGTCTCCTTTTATACTCTTTCTGTGCAAGTTTAGGACAACCACTAACTATATGACTAGTTGTTTCATCAGCTCCATAGCACAGTCTGCATTTAGAGTTTGATTGGGTCCTGTCAATTTTGGTTTTGATATAATTTGTTCGTATAGCCTGGTCTTGTGCAGCAATAATCAGTGATTCAGTTTCTCTCTTGAGTTTACCTTTCTTCAACCATATCCATGTACTTTCATTACTCTGTTCTTCATTTTGTCTGACAAATTGTCCATGAAGGGGTTTGTCTTTCCACTCTTGTAACTTTTCGCTCTTTTTCCTTTTCTTAAAGTTTCGAGGTGTTTCTAGTTCCACTGGTTTATCTTCCCTAACTGCTTTAATGAGCATCTCTTCACTGGAATGCACATAGTTATGCAGAGTCAGCTTTGCTTGGGTGACACAATCCTCAACTGATATGAGGCCTCTTCCTCCCTCATTCCTTTTTATGTAAAGGCGCACAACACTGTCTTTAGGATGAAACCCTCCATGTATTGTCAGCAATTTTCTTGTTTTCCTGTCTAGTTCTCTGAGATCTTGTTTCTTCCAATCAATGATGCCTCCTGCATATCGGAGCAGTGCCACTGCCCATGTGTTAATAGCTCGCCGGTATGAGGTTACCACCATTTAGTTTAGATCTGGCTACTTTTCTAACTCTTCTTATATATTCTTTGGTGATCTTTTGTTTCATTTCATCATGCAAAACATCATCTGCTTCTAATATTCCGAGATATTTGTATCCCTCACAGTCTTTAATGGATTTGATCTTTTGATCATCAGGGAGATCAATCCCCTCAGTTTGTATAATTTTCCCTCTTTTTAATACCACCATTGCACATTTCTCTATGCCAAACTCCATTCCTATATCTGCACTAATAATTCTCACAGACTGAACGAGGGAATCTAATTGATCTCTATTCTTGGCATAGATTTTAATGTCATCCATAAACAGAAGATGGTTGATTTTGGTCTTGTTTGTGTATATGTATCCTAGTTGATTCTTTCTAAATACAAGAGTAAGAGGAATCATAGATATTACAAATAGTAATGGAGACAGTGAGTCACCCTGGAAAATACCTCTTCTGATCTTAACTTCCCCTAAGACTACCCCTTTTGATGTTAGTTCAGTCTTCCAAGTTCTCATTGTATTTGTAAGAAAATCCCTGGTATTCTTAGCAATACCAAACAACTGCAAACACTCGCTTATCCACGAATGGGGGATCATATCATATGCTTTCTTGAAGTCTATCCAGCACATCGCTAAGTCCTTTTTCCGACATCTACTTTCTCTGAGAGTCATTTTGTCAATAAACAGTTGGTCTGCTGTTCCTTGGCAACCTTTTCTACAACCCTTTTGTTCTTCCGGAAGTAATCCTTCGGCTTCCAAGAACCTATATATATCTTTTGAAATCATCCCTGTTAATGTTTTCCACATAAGTGGATCGGAAGACACGTTATAGGTCTATAGTTGCCTGGCACGGTTCCTTTTGATGGATCTTTCATAATTAAAACAGTTCTTCCTTTTGTCATCCATTGGGGAACAAAACCTTCATCTATACATTGCTGCAACTGGCTGGCAATTCTTTGATGTAAGGTTGTAAAATTCTTGAGCCAGAACCCCTGTACTAAGTCATGACCCGGAGCTTTCCAATTTGGAACTCTCTTCAGATAGTTTTTGACACTTTCTTCGTTTATTGAAATATTCTTTTGTTTGTTTCCCTTTTCAGTTTCTGGAGCCACTCAGCATCCCTTCTGTGTTCAGTCTCCTGTTCCCATAAATCTCCCCAAAACTTTCTGGTTTCTTCAGGATCAAGGTACTCCTCAGATACATTTTCACCACCGTCTATTTCCTGATAAAATTTACGTTGGTCAGTTTCAAATAGTTTATTTTCCACAAACTGCCTATTCCTATTAACATAACGCTGTATCTTAGTAGATTTCGCTTTGACCCTTTGTTTGAGGTCTTCAAAGACATATTTCAATCCTTTTTCGGATAGCTTATATTTCTTTAATTTTCTAATCGCACTCTGTGACATTCTTTCACTTTTTTCCCTTGCCAAATTGATTGTATTCTACTCAAATCTCGCCTAAGATCCTTAAGCTGGATTTCGAGCCTTCGTTTCCATCTCGGTTCTCCTTAATTTAGGTTTCCCTTTCTTTTTCTTTTTCAAACCAAGCTTTTCTGTTACAACAACAGCTCCAGCATAAATTAATTCATTTGTACATGTGATGTCATTAGTGATAATTTTCCCCAATATTTGATTAATTTCATTAACCTCAGCCATCACCTGCTTCGTATTGATATATTTAGTCATTGGGATTCTTTGCCGTTCCTGACTTTCCATGATTGCCAAAATTCTGTTCGCAACTTCTCTCTCTGGGCCAGAAAGAGTTTCAGACAGAGTTACTGACTTTTCAAGTGGGGTACTACTACGAATTTCCTCATTTTGCACTTCCGGTACATTAATATGAGATTCAATTTGTTCTCCTTCTCGCTGGGCCATCTCTTCCTCGTGCCCCATTTGACCGGTCTCTAACTTTCTCTTGATCTCTTCCAGTTCAATCTCACTTAACCAGCCTTTCAGTTTAATCTGGCGGATTTGATCAGCTAATCTTTGTTCTGTTGTGTTAATCGTTCCTTCACTCTTCCAGATTTCAAACATTCTCTTTCTATACCCTCTAATATTTGGTTTGCTTTTAAAGTAGCACTCAATGGCTTTTCTATTATCCTCTATGCCCCATACCATCCTTTTTGTCACGTTTCTTGGTGCAGTAACTTGATGACGACCGAGGTCTGCCTGCAATCTCACAGAACAACTGCCGGACGAGGAGCCCTCTTGTATAGAAGACAGGGATCCATTAACGTTGTTATCTTCTAAAGTTTTGTTTGCCATTTTTTCATCACACATGTGAGTTGTTCCCATTAGTCGCCTTTTACGACACGCAGAGAACATTGCGTTGGCGGAGTTCTAAACCCCCCAATCCACAGGGGTAGAAATTATTATTATTATTATTATTATTATTATTATTATTATTATTATTATTATTATTATTATTATTATTATTATTATTATTATTATTATTATTATTATTATTAACAATTTGGCAGGTCATTTATATAAGCTAGGAAAAGGAGGGGTCCTAAAATTGACCCTTGAGGTACTCCGCATCTGATTTTCTCTAGACCTGAGGTCTTTCCATTTACTTGACACAATTGTCTACGGTCGTCTAGATATGAAGAGAGTAAATTAAGAGCATGACCTTTGATACCATAAGCCACGAGTTTGCCCAACAAAATTTCGTGGTTTACGGTATCGAAGGCTTTTCTGAGATCAAGGAAAACAGCCAAGTTGTAAAGTCCTCTGTCCATGTTAACATACCACTCGTTAGTACAATCTAACAATGCAGACGCAGTCGAATGAAAGCGTCTGAATCCAAACTGGTTGTCAGATAATAATTTCTTTGCATTAAAATACTCAATTAGTTTTCATACAGTATTTTCTCATACACTTTACTTATCACCGGGAGAGTCGAAATCGGTCTGTAATTATCAAGCACATTACGAGAACCTTTTTTGTGAAGAGGAATTACCCTAGCTATCTTCCACTCATTTGGGAAAATCTGTGATGTTATCGATCTATTTATGATCTCAGTAATGGGTTTTGAGATAATTGGCGCAGCTAATTTAAGAATTTTTACAGAGATTCTATCAATACCAGTAGCTTTAGACAAGGACAAGGAGTTAAGTAACTTACGGATTTGAGAAACTTCTATATGCTTGAAGCAGAATTCACCCTGAACATTAGTTAAAAACTCAGTGTAGCTGCAATCAGAAACAATAGAGCCTGCAAGTTTAGGTCCGATGTTTATAAAATAATCATTAAAATGTTGAGCAATATCGCCTGGTGAGGAAATAGATTTGTTATTTACAGTAATTTCATTAATACCACCGTCAGGCTGTTTACGCCCAAGGATATTGTTTACAGTTCTCCATGCCCTTTTCGGGTCGCCACTCTGGTTTTCTATTTGCGTTTTATAATATTCTTTTTTAGCTCTACGCAATGCAATGTTAACCGCATTTTTCGAGGATTTGTATAGTTTCCAGGCACGCTCCTCATTATTAATAACTGCAGTGCGTTTCAGCCTATCCCGTTCCTTCATTTTTTCTCTAATATCTTTAGTAACCCAGGGAAGGCCAGATTTAGTTTTAACACGTTTAGAGATAAGTGGAGCATGCTTATCCAACACTTTCAGGAACAAATCCTTAAAACAAGTCCACATTGCATTGACATCTTCCTTGTTATCCACTTGCTCCCAAGACATAAGTTGCAAGTCGTAAAGAAAACGTTCCCTGTTAAATTTCTTGAAATTTCTAATTTCTATTTCTTTAATGGTTTTTGTTTTGGTAGGTATGTTAATTTTCCGAGTTATGTATATCAAACTATGATCACTAAAACCCACATGGATAACACCCGAATTCAAAACCTTTTCGGGGGAAGTTGTTATACATACATCTAACAGCGAGCTACTTGACGCAGTGATGCGAGTAGGATTTTCAATTTGTTGAGAAAGTTGGAAAGTTTCCATAATTGACAGAAGCTTTTGAGCAAACTGATTTGTCTTGTCAAGTAGATTACAGTTAAGATCGCCTAAAAGGTACATCTCTTTGTCTTCATTATCAATATTTTCTATAAGTAACTGGATGTTAGAAAACACCTCAGCAGGTGCGCTAGGTGGTCTATATAAGGCCGAAACTATGAAAGGTCTACTTTTTGGTTTAGTAATTTCAATGCATACTGCTTCCAGGTTTTCTGGGACTAAGTCACGGCGTTTAAAGTAATTTATTGATTTTCTGGTATATATACAAACGCCACCACCAAATCGATTCCTATCAAGACGGATTACATCGTACCCGTCGATATTAACAAAATCATTTGAGATTGAATGATCTAGCCTGGTCTCATTCAGGGCTAATATATCAAGTTCCTGGTTTGCAAGTATGAGGCGAACCTCATCAATATGCTTAGTTAAGCTAACCACATTGAGGGAAGCCATTCTAAAACCTCTTTGAGACGTAAAAGTAGACCACACAGTTTCAGCAGTCCCAGACGCTAATTCCTAATGTATAGTACAATGCGCAATAAAATTTTTAGCTAAAGAACTACATCCATCCCTGTTTAAGTGTAGCCCTCCTTGGTTAAGATCATGTGAGTAATGTTACTATGCCTTATAATCTTCCAACTGCGGTTTTGTTTGCAAAATCGAGCAACGATCTTATTTACTTCTTTACCTTTTGCATCAAGACTCGAGTCGTCTTCTCTTGTAATAATTTCTGAGATGGCAATTTCAGTGCAAGGATTCCTTGAATAAATTTGTTGGGCTAAATCAACAATTCCTTCGGCTACTGTACGGGCGTTATCTTGTCTTAAATCATTAGTACCTACATGGAGGATGACTTCATCAGGATTAAACTCTTCTAGTGTTGGAATGACATAGTGTTTCATGTCTTTAACCTTTGCTCCGGAAAAGGATTTAGCATAGATTTTTCCTCCTGCACTCCGTGAAAGACGTTTCCCTTGTATATACTTTAACATAGAATCACCCAGGATCGCTGTTACCCGATCATCTTGTGATTTTCCTGCTCGTTCATTGACTGCAACAGATGGGTTCAAGCTACGATCAGATGAAGCCACTGTCGAACCATCATTAAGGTCATTTAAATTACGGTTCTCTTTAGTCTTCCCTGTTTTTTTCTTCTTTTTCTTCTTTTTTGACGTACTTGCTCCGGTAGACTGATTTCCGTTGTCATTTGGTTGACTACTGTTATTATTATTCGGTCCTTTGTTGCTAACTGACTGATTCTCGCTTGACTTGTCAACGTTTGGCATCTCATTGTTTCCACTTTCATTGTCTACTGATAATAGGTTTAGATGAGAGGCAGTAGAAGGAATGCTTTTTGCAATCACTTTGAGTGCATTAATGAGACTTCTATTCTCTTCTTTGAGCAATTTCACCTCAATAGCATAATGAAGAGATTGATCTTTCAAAGCTTGAATTTGAAAGTTTTGCTCAAACCATAGTTAATAGAGGGGAATGGTTAGGAAGCCTTTTGTTACATTTCTTTGTTCTAGTCTGGATGTTGAACTGGTCTTGACCGTGCACAAAGTTTGTTTAAATTCATTAGAAAATGGCTATATGAATGAACCGAAATGTTGTCTATTGGATTATTTATTGAAATATTCTAATATAATTAATTTTGAACTAGAATACATCGAACAAGCAGCGGAAAAGAAACATTTGGGTTCAGTTGCTCAACCATGGCAATTAAGGCGAAACAATGAAAAAATAAAAGATTTGTGCACGGTCACGGTTGAAAAAAATGAACAAAGACATATAACAAAAGGCTTCCTAACCAGTCCCCTCTATTAACTATGCTCAAACGTAGCTTTAAGATTCATAATTTCTTTACGAAGCCCTTCAACATCTTTTGCTAGTGAGGAGCAGTTTGAGCAAAAACAGTCAGCAGTAGGGGCAGTAGGTGTTGATACTTCGTGAAACCTGCTTTCATCTGCCAATGATGGTTCATTCACTTTATCTCCTGAAACATCTCTACCATTTGCTAGGGTGTTTAATGCCTTCTGTAGGCGCTCAACTAGCACAGCTTTCACTCCAGATTTATCTAAGCCTCTTCTTTCAAACTCTCTCTGCAAATCCACAACTTTAAAGTCCGTAATTTTAACTCCGTTCAAAAATTGAATCTCCGCCATGTCAGACATACCAGGCTACCAGACTACCCAGACATACCAGACTACCAGACTACCCAGACTACCGGGACTACCCAGACTACCCAGACTACCCAGACTACCCAGACTACCCAGACTACCCAGACTACCCAGACTACCCAGACTACCCAGACTACCCAGACTACCCAGACTACCCAGACTACCCAGACTACCCAGACTACCCAGACTACCTAGACTACCGGGACTACCCAGACTACCGGGACTACCCAGACTACCGGGACTACCCAGACTACCCAGACTACCGGGACTACCCAGACTACCCAGACTACCCAGACTACCCAGACTACCCAGACTACCCAGACTACCGGGACTACCCAGACTACCCAGACTACCGGGACTACCCAGACTACCGGGACTACCCAGACTACCGGGACTACCCAGACTACCCAGACTACCGGGACTACCGGGACTACCCAGACTACCCAGACTACCCAGACTACCCAGACTACCCAGACTACCCAGACTACCCAGACTACCCAGACTACCCAGACTACCCAGACTACCCAGACTACCTAAACTACCGGGACTACCCAGACTACCGGGACTACCCAGACTACCGGGACTACCCAGACTACCCAGACTACCGGGACTACCCAGACTACCCAGACTACCCAGACTACCCAGACTACCGGGACTACCGGGACTACCCAGACTACCCAGACTACCGGGACTACCCAGACTACCGGGACTACCCAGACTACCGGGACTACCCAGACTACATAGACTACCGGGACTACCCAGACTACCCAGACTACCCAGACTACCCAGACTAGTCTGGGTAGTCTGGGTAGTCTGGGTAGTCTGGGTAGTCTGGGTAGTCTGGGTAGTCTGGGTAGTCTGGGTAGTCTGGGTAGTCTGGGTAGTCTGGGTAGTCCCGGTAGTCCCGGTAGTCTATGTAGTCTGGGTAGTCTGGGTAGTCTGGGTAGTCTTGGAAACATCTCTAGTGCATGCATATTTCGCAACTGTTTAGCAATATATATAGCATATTTCCCAGAGACATTGTTACTCGCAACAATTTTTTTTGCAACACACAATAAAAAATTCATACTTCCGCGAATCATGAGTACGAGTCCTCCTACCTCCCAAACTAGGAGGGAAAAAAATGAAGTCATTTGATGGCTCGGGCACACAATGCAACTTGCACATGCGCGCCAAACGTAGGTGTACATGGACTCATAGTGAAAATTATTTCTACGTTCACATCAGCTCAGCCATCAAGTCACGGAACCTGTTTCTTCGTTTAGTGAGGGCATACGAATATATTTAAAAACCCCAAAACTTACCAAGAAGACTGACAAAGATATGTAACAGATGTCTCTGTCACATATCTTTGTCAGTCTTCTGACAAAATCAACTCTTTACTGTATTATTTTTAAACACTTTCTCTTCTTTTTACGTATTTTAAACGAAACTCTGGTAGCCAGCCAAACAGCGCGCGCGTTCAGTATCTGTAATAATAAATGTTAATGTCAATGTCAAAGCTCCTGAAGTGCCATCCTTTTTGAAAGTATGCCTTCGATATCTCTTTTTGTGGTTACTGGCTTTATGCCAGTAACACACTATGCCATGGGCTTCATGCGTGCGTGCGTGCGTGCTTACGTGCGTAATTCGGAAATCTCCGAAATAGAGCCGAAGTGTCAAGCTGAAAGATATGCGAAGTTCGTGCGCCCATCCGAAGGTGTTTAAGTGGATTATTAATAATCGAATATAGGCTTTGTGGTTATAAAATTTGTATATATATATTATATTATATATAATATATTTATATATTTCTTCATACCAAAATTGTTCAGTTTAGTTCATAAATACATCTGTAAGGAAAACGTTTCAATTTTCGATAAACGTAGTATTAACGAAGCCATTCCGAATGAAATAGGAAACCCTAGGTTTAAACAATAGGTGCTCATTGCTCCGGCACGATGGCGCCGTTCGAAGATTGTTTAATATTCGATGCTATAAGCCATGTTGTGGTTTTCGTCAACGATTAGTTATAGTTGCTTGGGGTCAAAAATATAATATGACCTGCTCATGGGCGATAGGATAATAATCATCTGAAATTTTTTTTTCCCTGGGTTTATTTTTTCTTTTCCCTGGGTTCTTTTGTCAATGATTAAACCGCGTTTACTGGCGAGGCATCGGTTGGAGTTTTAAAGAAGTTACGGGCCTTGTAAAAGACTATTTGGCTTTCTAAAACGTTGGGAGGAATACAAAAAGACAAAATAACAGTAATTCAAGGTGATTTATAAATACTGTCTGTATATTTAAGTAAATTTTCAGATGATTATTATCCTATCGCCCGTGGAATAACGAAAGCAGTTATTCCGCCTCTTATCGAGTTACGAAGTTCCAAGAACTAGTACTCAGTCCTTCTCCATTTATCCTTGGAACACCAGGGAGGGGAGGGGTAATCCGTCCAATGTTTAATAAAGTGTTCATAACCCCTAATTTGAAATTTTGATAACTATTTCTTCATGAATGGCGTCTAGTTTTTGGGTTATAACCATTTGAAATCGGAAAAGACTAATAAGGTGAGGTCAACACAAGAATTTGCTTAATTTGGTTTCTAAGAATTTTGCAATTTGAATTTTTCTGGTCAAGAGCAACGCAGGCGCTGGGTTCGAGATTGCCTTCTTCCCCGGGGGGGGGGGGGGGGGGGGGGACTCCGATCGTAAATGGACGGGGATGCTCGTCGTACCTTTTAGGGGTCAAAATCTGCAATCTGGTACCTTTTAGGGTGTCTCAGACTTAATTGGACTACCAGAGATATAGCTGGTACCTTTTAGGGACTGTTTTGGGGTAAATAAACTACCTAAAATAAGCATGAAAGGGACCATTTCAATGATCTGAATTGAATCTTCAAAGCACATCGATAACAAAGTGTTTCATTACTTTAATTCTTTATTATTGCTTTTGAATTGGTACCTTTTAGGGGTAGAATTAATTGTTGCCACTCCCACTCAGGTACCTTTTAGGGGTCATTTTCAAAATTTCCGACGAGCATCCCCGTCCTCTTATATATAGGACCCCCCCCCCCCCCCCGGGCCTTCTTCTCGCACATCTCTTCCTCATCCAGATCCGAATTCCAGTCATCTACATGATCTAGGTAATGTACTAGAAAGTCTTCAGATTCGAGCTCGAGAGGCTCCATCGAATCACCTTTACAAGGAATGTCTTCACTAAAGGGCTTTGCTATTAGTTTTGATAGCTCGGCTTGTTTCATTGTCAATGAGGTGATTTCGCTTTTGTTGGCTTCGTATATTATCTTTTCTGACGATACAATCGCATCTTCCAACTCCGTCCATAAACCACGTAAATCTCTTATTTTCGATGGGTGTGTCTTGGGATTAATCGTGTTGGTTTCTTGTTTAAGGTTAAAGCGCTTTTCTTTGAGAATTTGAATCTGTTCATCGATAAAATCGACGATTCCTTTTTCATTATGCTCTAAAACAGTTTGAACCTTCTCCTTTTTCGCTCTTGCTTTTTTGATTTCTTCCCTAAGTAATTCTTGGCGTTTTTTGAAAACTTCCTCTAAATAACCGAACTGATGGCCCTTGTGGTCAACAATAGAAAGTACATTCACAACAAATTAATACTTCACAAGTTTCACAAAAAGTTTTTTGGTGTTTTTCACAAAGTAACGACTGCTTCCTAGTGGTTTGATCTTGAAGAACTGACATCAGATTATTGATATGGAAGTTCACTTTCAGCTTATCAATAACTGGGTTCTAGGAGAAAAAAGGTAAATGAAATATGAGTCAATACTTATTGAGTGTTTTGTTAGGAGTAGTGCTTCCCCTTTTCCCCATAATGGGCTGTCTAGAGTTGTTCAATTTGAGTTTTGAGCCTTTTTTGTAGTTGTCCGATGTCACAAAGAGTTCAGACAATGGAAAGCTGTTAGCGATTTGTTAATTATTTGGAAGGAAACCTCATCCGACTCAATAACTGGTTACCGAATTCCTTTGACGGTGATATCAGAAGATAACTTGTCTTTACCTGAACTGTTGTACGGCATTCAGGACAAGATATTGTACTTCTTCCCTCCAAAATCTTCTCAAGACAACGTTTACAGTAAGTATGCTGACAGGGAAGAACACGTGGGTCCTGGTACCGTTCAAAGCATATTGGACAAATAACCAGGTTCTCAAACGCTCCCCTTTTTGTCGAACTTCCCGCCGCTTCAGCCATTCCTATACATAAAACTCTCATCAGCCTTCAAGATGAGTGAATGAAGATGGAACTAAAAAGACTGAAATAAAAGTAATACGATGAATCATATAATAATTCAATACAGACCTTGTTTACAGAAGATGCCTTTTAGATCGTTCAATTCCAAAGCAAGTTTCGCATACAATCCCGATGCACCGTGATTTGTATAACACAGGATTCCCGTGATAAAAAAAGGAGCACGATAGTTGTACCCAGAGCCCTCGTTACTTTCGGCCTGCTTTCAATCACATCGAGCATGCGCAGTAACATAGTTTAACAATGTTCGAGTGAGTGACAAATTTGCATATTTCGACCCCTCACTATAACTCGTGGATTTACAATCCACGAGTTAAAAATGGCGGACATTTATCGACATTTATGGTTAAAAAATTCATTCTACCGTGCTCCCTTGAGCTAGTTTTATGATAGAACCATACCCCGTTACCGCTATAGTGCGAGATGGACTCCCCTAGTAATTTTCCCCAGTAGATGCGGGTATGCATATTAGATGCTTTCTTTCTGCAGTGCGATATTTTTCAGTTCGTAATAGCGGGGGACCTTTTCATTGACATTATTTTGGTTAACTTTTCATGCATCAAGTACGCTGACATTGAATAATTAATGAGCTTTTATCAGGTATTTTTAAATTCGTAAAACAGAAAAAGGATTACCATAGCTGGAAAGAGCATGTTAAAATTAGCAAGACAGTGAAGTTTGATCGAAGGAATTAAAACCAAAACTCGCGAGAATGTGAATTTTTGAAAAGTGTGAATTTGTAAGAAAACTTTTGCTGGTAGGCATCTCTTGCCTGTCAGCGAATGTTTTCTACAAAATTTCGAGTTCGGAAAATATTAGACTAAATTATCAAAGAATATTATTTTATTCTCTTTCCCAGGCCTCCTTTTGAAGTCCTGGGGACGGGGGTATTGTTGTTAATTGATTGTCTTATTATCTACTTATATTTGTATAAGGATATTTGAACTTGGACTTTTATAACCACATTTGAATTATTGAGCTCACCATTTATTTAATTATAGCAGTGATCAACTCGAAAGCATATGCTCTTTTGACCACTGCACACAATTTTCAGTATTTGACATTTGACATCTTCTGTAATCATATTAACTACTCAATGTCTTATAATAGTTTTCTTCTTTGTTATATAATTGTCCTTATATTTTATGTGTGAATAAAAAGAAATTGAAATTGAAATTGAAATCATCGCAAAATCGCCAATCAATTCCCACTTTATAACCTTTACCTTTTCAAGGTTGTACGAACCATGAGAAGAAAAAACAAAAAAGATAAACGACATGAACAACCAAACAACCAAACAAGAACAGTACAAAACCTGAAGGTTGTTTAGTTGCTCTAGACTCCTTAACAGTCTAATATGAATGGGTTGGAAATACCATTGAAAGACTTGAATTGATATTTTAACTTTCTTGACTGTTGACATTAATTTTTGTGTCATTTCAAGTCTTTCAATGGTATTTCCAACCAATTCACAACAGTCTAGAGCAAAACAGCCTTCAGTTTTGAAGAATAGCAAGTATCTCTATGTGTATGTGAGGGGAGGGGAGGGGGGTTCATATGCTATGAATTGTTTTTTTTTTTTTAATTAAGTTTCTGGCAACGACGCATTTTGCGATCAAACAGCAGAGGTGAACAGCAAGTGATAACATGACAAGTAGTATGCGTGATAGACTACCCAGACTACCCAGACTACCCAGACTACCCAGACTACCCAGACTAGGGTAGTCTGGGTAGTCCCGGTTGTCTGGGTAGTCCCGGTAGCCTGGGTAGTCTGGGTAGTCCCGGTTGTCTGGGTAGTCCCGGTAGCCTGGGTAGTCTGGGTAGTCTGGGTAGTCCCGGTAGTCCCGGTAGTCCCGGTAGTCCCGGTAGTCCCGGTAGTCCCGGTAGTCCCGGTAGTCTGGGTATTCTGGGTAGTCTGGGTAGTCTGGGTAGTCTGGGTAGTCTGGGTAGTCTGGGTAGTCCCGGTAGTCTGGGTAGTCTGGGTAGTCCCGGTAGTCTGGGTAGTCCCGGTAGTCCGGGTAGTCCCGGTAGTCTGGGTAGTCCCGGTAGTCTGGGTAGTCTGGGTAGTCCCGGTAGTCTGGGTAGTCTGGGTAGTCTGGGTAGTCTGGGTAGTCTGGGTAGTCTGGGTAGTCTGGGTAGTCCCGGTAGTCTGGGTAGTCTGGGTAGTCTGGGTAGTCTGGGTAGTCTGGGTAGTCTGGGTAGTCTGGGTAGTCCCG
Source organism: Telmatactis stephensoni (assembly GCA_029948255.1). Classification (NCBI taxonomy): domain Eukaryota; kingdom Metazoa; phylum Cnidaria; class Anthozoa; order Actiniaria; family Isophelliidae; genus Telmatactis; species Telmatactis stephensoni. Next base: position 38,857 of record JALIZF010001403.1, read on the forward strand.
GTAGTCTGGGTAGTCCCGGTAGTCTGGGTAGTCTGGGTAGTCCCGGTAGTCTGGGTAGTCTGGGTAGTCTGGGTAGTCTGGGTAGTCTGGGTAGTCCCGGTAGTCTTGGTAGTCTGGGTAGTCTGGGTAGTCTGGGTAGTCTGGGTAGTCTGGGTAGTCTGGGTAGTCTGGGTAGTCTGGGTAGTCCCGGTAGTCTTGGTAGTCTGGGTAGTCTGGGTAGTCTGGGTAGTCTGGGTAGTCTGGGTAGTCCCGGTAGTCCCGGTAGTCCCGGTAGTCTGGGTAATGAAAAATCAATATCTTAAGGCATGGAAATCTTATATAACGCAGTCTTCGAAAACTGCAATTATACTATTCAATTAAAACAAATTACCAAATAGAAGAATACCTTGATACTGTCAGAAATTATGAACAAAGGAGATTATTAACAAAATTTAGAATAAGCAACCATAAATTAGCTGTCGAGACTGGAAGATATGGGAAACAAAAGATTCAGGTCGACAAAAGATTCTGCATCTTATGTAACAACAGTGAAATTGAAACAGAAGAGCACATGTTGTTACATTGCCCATGCTATTCCAGTTTACGACAGCATTTTATGAACAAAATAACTGGAGAAATCAAACTAAATACCTTAGATACAAAAACATTAACTGTAAATTTACTAAGTTCAAATAATCCAACTATTACGTTCTATGTATCAAAATATATTTTAAAGTGTTTCGAACTAAGGGCAACCTTAGCTCAAACTACGACAAAATAAGGACAATTTAGATCTAGTATTACTCATATATATATATATCAACATGTTAATGTTTCATTATAATTTTTTTCTATATCTATATTCATATTAGTCTTTAATCATTTGTATACTTTAGCAATACCTGTAATTAATGGGTCATGCGAATAAAGTTTATCTACAGGGTAGTCTGGGTAGTCTGGGTAGTCCCGGTAGTCCGGGTAGTCTGGGTAGTCTGGGTAGTCTGGGTAGTCTGGGTAGTCTGGGTAGTCTGGGTAGTCTTGGTAGTCCCGGTAGTCTGGGTAGTCCCGGTAATTTGGGTAGTCTGGGTAGTCTGGGTAGTCAATATATATTGATTTGATTTTCAGTAGACTTCATATATACCTATTTCAAAAAAGGTTGTCCTTGGTTTTGGTGCGTACTGCATAGTGAATACCGCATACCAAGACTGAAATGTATTATGGACAATTTGTAATTGGGTAACAAGAGGCTTTACTAATGTTGATTCTCTGTTTCCTCTCGGGTTGAATCTAAGTTAACTTTTCCGCCACTTTTCTACTTATAAAAATTGTGAAACTTGATATCCACAATGCATGCAATTGGTATGCGGTATTCACTATGCAGTATGCATTAAAACTGAGGACAACCTTTTTTGAAATAGGTATATACACCTATTTGAAAAAAGGTTGTCCTTGGTTTTGCTGCATACTATATTGCATAGTGCATACCAATCATGAACAAAGTGTTTGGCAAACAAGAGGCAATATAACTACACATATCATGTCTCTCCATAGCCTTACAGGTTGGAACAAAGTAGACAGTTTGCATTTTGAATATATTTTAGTCATGAAAACTCATGAAAATCATATATTCACAATACATTTTGGTCTTGGTATTCACTATGCAATTTGCAGTATGCAACAAATCGAAGGACAACCTTTTTTGAAATAGGTATATATATATCACTGTACAATGTAAGTATACACTACAAAATTGTCATTCTATTAATCTTTAATCCAAAGTTTATAAAGATTTTGTCTCTGATTTTTCTTGACTCCGGCCTTCATCAGTGATTACAAAAGATTGCTTGCGCGAGAATTCAAACTTATTAATATTATAGCGCGCGCGTGTTTAGTGCGCGAGGGTTTTTTAATGTTCTATAACGTAATGGAGCACAAACGAACCATTGCCAATAATCATCAGAACTCAAAGGTCGCCCAGCACGCATATGAAACTGACCACGCATTTGACTTTGAAAACATCGAAGTAGTTGATAAAGAAAAGAACTACCACCAGAGACTATTTTTAGAGGCATGGTATACCATCAATGACAAGAATGCTGGAAATGACGTACTGTCTGCAAATTGCAGATATTTATAGAACAATTTAATTGACCATATTAATCTATACATACCAAATCTACCAAGGATATGTCAGAAAGTCCACAGGTTGTTCGTTGTATAGAGGTTTAACTGTTGTCGAGTAAAATTATGGATTGGATCGATGACGAGGGCAGAAAAGGCTGGCCGCTGTGGAGAGAGGTCGTCATAGAGAGGTGACCGTAAGTGGAGGTTCGACAGCTAAAACCTTTCTTTGACTGCTTAGACTGGGCTGGTAACCATCTGGTAACAATCGCGTGACACGCAGAAAATTTTCGCCGACGCAAACATCGAATAAAACGCGTCAGTGCGCTGAACAATGTTCAAAATGACCGTTTATACTAGACTGAGCAGTCCCACTTTTCCCTCCAAATTCAGTGAAGACGAGTTTTAGAATACGCAGACAAGGGACAGAAAATATTTTTCTGCTTTATTAAGGCAATAAACCGTAGGGTCACAGCTCGGAAAGTTTCCCTTGATGGGATTTCTCTTCTAGCACTACATCTTTCTTTCAAAATTCCACTTCTATCTTAGGGGGTGTTTATATATGGCACTAGGATCATCCGTATCTGCTATACATTTACTGCATTCTGTTTACATGGAAATTTGTGTCTTCACTTCGGGTACTAGGATCATTCTAACAAACAGAATGCAGTAAATGTATTGCAGGTAGGATGATCCGCCTGCTAGGATGATCCTAGTGCCATGTAAACACCCCGTTAGTGCTATGTAGTCTGTCTTAACATTTGTTCCTAGTAAATATTTGGCGTTTTCTGGCGTTTGATTTTCACAGCCCAACGCAGAAAAGACAGTTGTAGTAAAGACTTGGGGTCTTAAAACAATAACGCGTTGCGTCAATTATTGACCATGAATTGTAAATGAATGATTGAGAAAACAACTTCTTAAACTTGCGCTTCGTGATGGATAGTGCTTTTGCTAGCTAGTCGAGGTGCTTACCTATGGCCTCGCGCTTTCATCAGGGTTTTTTTTTTGGTGTTTGGAACATCTCACAGCATGAAAACCCATATTTAAACTCCTTTACGTTATTCGTAAAGAAAGCGTAAAGATGCTCCAATCTTTACGCAGTCTTTAAGAAGAAACGTAAAGCTGCTTAAAGACGGAATTGAACCGTAAAAATGGGGTAAAGATGCGTAAAGGCCCTTTTGTCGTAAAGATAAAGTAAAGATCAGTAAAGATCCGTAAAGTACTCTGCCGTAAAGTTCCGTACAGGAACGTAAATAGACGTAAAGCCCTTCTGTCGTAAAGGTAGATAAAGATCCGTATAGTAGTCTGTCGTAAAGTTCCGTACAGAAACGTAAATAGACGTAAAGCCCTTCTGTCGTAAAGGTAGATAAAGATCCGTACAGTAGTCTGTCGTAAAGTTTCGTATAGAAACGTAAATGGACGTAAAGCCCCTTCTGTCGTAAAGGTCGAGAAAAGACCAGAAAAGATCAGTTAAGTACCTTGTCTTTAAGTTCACGAAAGGAACGTAAATATGCGTTATAAATAGAGGATATTACATGGGCGCGCGGAGATACGAATTTTATCTTCGAGATGTGATGATATCTCTCACGAGTGAGCGCAGCGAACGAAGTGAGAGATATTCAACACGAGAAGATAAAATTCGTATCTCCAAGCGACCATGTAATGTTCTGTTTATTATATAAACTCCACTGAAATACAAAAATAGCAAAATAACCCAAAAGAGCAAAATTTTGGAGAGTATCCATGGTACACTGGAAAAGTTTACTAAATTCCACAGTACAGAAAAATTAAGGAAATCATAAATTTCCCCCATTTGGAAGTTACTATTTTTATATTTCCATGGTATTTCCAGTGTATACAGAAATACCCTGGAACTGTACAGCAAATTTGTCAATAATTTATCTGCTGTATTTGGATACAAGAAATACTTCTTAATTGAAATGGTAGACACAGAGAGACCATAATACAAAGAGAGTGAAACTCATTATTGATGTCTGTGCGATATTCGCTGCGCTATTTTTAGTGATTTCGCCAATTTTGACGTGCGCTTGGACGGTAAATCGCACGAGCAGAAGATAGCGTTTGAAGATTACAGTACAGTTATTCAGAATTTTTACCATGGTCTGTGCAGCGCCCTATAAATGTTGCAAATTATCTACCCTTTTCTATTTCTCTAGTCTCAAAAAGGTCCCTTTTCCAGTGCAGTGTATACAATACACTGCACTAGAAAAGGGACGTTAACGAAACTGATAAGGGTACAAGAAATGATGAACCAACAAATCAAGGATATTTTTAAAAAACCCTCGAGATTGCAGTTTCTTGTGATCGGTCGCCAAATTTCATACCCGCAACTGAAAAGTTCTCGCAAAAATTAAAATTATTATTTTACGCAGTATATTAAAAAAAATTCGCGAAATTTATTTCCTTCTGACACGAACTTTCTGTCAAAATACGAATATTTTAAAAACAAAACATGCTCTTTGAAAAAAATATAAATTACAATTATTTAGGGTCCTTTTCAGTCGTTTTGGGCTTTCTTTCCCGAAAAAAATCGAAAAAACCTGGTCGCTAGTACAATTTGACCAATGAGGGAACAAAACTTTATCACGTGTCATTTGAATAATTGGCGCACATTGGAAGCCATTTTGTCGGTTAGATTGCTATAATTTCAGTTTGTTTGACATATAAAACGTGTTCTTTTGTGCTAAAAAAAGACCGAAATGGCCGTTCAATGCCTCAAACACAATCAAGAACACCTTTCACCTTAAAAGGATATTATTTTGGAAGAATAACAGGTTTCGAGTGCCGTAGAAGTCCTGATTTCGAATCCAGGTTGTGATCAACTGAACTCGTTGCGTTCAAGGAACAATACGGTAAGTTATGTTTATTGCAGCCATGGAAGAGACTGTACTTTCTATGTGTTATTGTCAATTCAGTCTTTAGTTTATTTAGGCACATTACTTGCCTGGCTTACATGTAAATTGTTGTAATTGTTACAAACAAATACGCCAAAGAAGCTGACAAGTGACTTAAAGCTGGGATGGCTACCATTACATGAACAATTTAAGTACAACATCCTGAGAATGACCCACAAAGCGATGTACCCCAATAATTGGCCAAGCTACCTGGGATTAGTAAAGCAAGTATCAAGCAAGCAGCTCAGATCAAGCCTCGCGCCAAGACTACTTCAACCAATGGAAAAGAAGACCTTCCAAGATTCTGCATCTCAACTCTTCAATCAACTGACACCTGACATTAGATCAATAAGACCAATTGCAGCCTTCTTAAAAGCTACAAGAACAATTTTACGCAAGAATGCAATCAAAAGACTTGAACTTAACTAATTATAAATCGTAAACTTTCTTTTGTGTGTGTATATGTCAATTTATGTTCTTGAGAGATGAAGAGCCTTACATTGTAGGGAAATGCTGCTCAATAAACCATTATTATTATTATTATTATTATTATTATTATTATTATTATTATTATTATTATTATTATTATTATTATTATTATTATTATTATTAATTGCTCTGGCAATCGAATCAGTAGGTTATACACCGAATATCGATTTGACAATTTGGTACGTTTGACAATTTGGTACATTCTACTCACATAAAGGACTTTGATGAAACTATAAACACTTCAGATACAAATAATGTAGTAAGCTTTTTACTTATAAATATAATGTTGACAAATCATTTTATTTGTAGATGTCTATACTGAAGTGAGGGATTCGAATTATGGAACCGTTCTGCAGTATATTATGCTCAACGATTGCGGGCTATAAAAGAAGGCATCTGCTCTTGAGCTTATGGTAAATACCCATTTAAAAACATAGAATTGTAGTGCTTTAATTGTGACTTCATATTACTGTGAGCTCACTAACCTGATTTGCAGAATGATTTTGCCCATGTCCTTGACATAGTTTAATAGTTAGTAGTAGACTGTAACCCTATTGTTTTCTTTTGTTATTATCAATCACTACAAACTAGATAGTCGAGTTTTTTTGAAAGATGAAAGAAAATTGCCCTAGTCTTACAATCAAAGTCTAATAGTCAATGTCTTTTTTCTTTATAGTCTAATCAAAACAAAAGATACACTGATCATTTTATGATGTTAAGTGTGTGTCAATAAGAGGACAGACAACACAAAACCATCTTCAATTTGTTAAAGTCAGCTGGGTTTTTTTGCAATTTTTTTATCCAATGACAAAACATGAATTGTTTTAGTAGTTGATAACAAAATCATTTAAATAAACCTATAGAGTGACTTTATTTCACCAGCTAATGGAAAATCAGTGACAATTTAGTTTAAATACTATCTGATAAAGGAGAGGACTGTAAAGCAATGTTTTGTTTTATCATTGTCAACTATTACTGATCCTAAAGTAATTTTCTTTTCTTTCATGGTCAAAGGAAAATCACTTTCTGGTGATTGCACTGAACTCATGATACAAAATATAATAGTCAAAGTGTAGTCATCAAATTGATACAAAAGAAAACAATGGAATTGGGGTCTGCTATTTTGTATTAGTATGTGTCACATGTGCCTTGAAGTCACTACTTTAGTTTTTTGATGTCCTTCAGCATTGATACCCTAGCTCTTTCCAATTCACTAATTGTCCCCCGACTTCCAATAATATACAGATATATATTGAAATTTCCCACTGTCTTTTGTTTTTAGGAACTTGTGGAGCTAGAAAAACTTCAATCAATAAATAAACAAAGTGAGAAAAACAAGCTATACTAAAAAGTAAGTTGGAGTTATTGATTGAGTTGAAGGGATGTATGGGTAGCAACCATTGTAAAGAATAGCACATCAAACAAACTCAATTCACATGTGATCCGAGTGCTCAAACTGGGACTCAAACCTGGACCACGATGGTGAAAGTACTGGGCTTGGTTGTTCGAAAGCCAATTAGTGCTAATCTGTGGTTAACTCTTAAGAAAACATTTGGAGTTTGGATTAGTGCTAATTGGCTTTTGAACGACTGGGCCCTGGTGCTCTCACAACTTGGCCAACCATGCCATTTTGTTGATTGAATATTCCTATTGTTGCAGATCGAAAAAGGATTTCTACCTTGTATAAAGATTGTAGATGTAAGCAGTAGCAAATGACATTTCTTAAATTGCAGTAAATGGGAAAGCAAACAATTTTCTAAAATCAAAGGAATCCTTAAAGGAAAATGGTGGGGCATTACAGGTTAAAAGGCGACCTTTAAATTATATTTAAGATTTATTATTTATTCTAAGGCCTAAAAGATGTCATATCAGATGGTGTACTTTTAATCACATGCCAAACTGAATTACTTAAAACGAACGATGCTGGTCATATTTTGTTTTCAGTTAACCGAGCTTATTAAAAGTATGGTGTTTGATCTAGGTCTAAATTGAATGATTTCATTTAAATTCAAATTGTATTATGGTAAGCCAAAAATACAGGCGAATGGAAAATATTTTTACATATATAAACTATTGAAGTTATATTTTTTAAAGTTTATTGATGCGCAAATGTGTTATTATTGAAATAGAATTTTAGATCAATAAAATGTTGCTATTCAGAAAATCAAAACGTTGTTTCATCAGTTTCTTTACGACTTGTGTAAAGAGAGTAAACGTCATTTATACGACCCTTACGCATGTTTCAGTTGCCGTATATGCAGAATTTCATCTCTTTTACGGAATCGTAAAGGCCGTAAAAAACAGTTTTACGGACCTTTTACTTTGGAGTAAAGAGTCGTAAAGTGTCTCTCTAACGCTAACGCTCTTTAACGCTTACAGTAAAGGGGCCATAAAGAAGGTTTTTGCGCTAACGTAAATATCAGCGTAAAGACAAATAAAATATCTCTTTACGGTACCTTTATGGCTCAATTACGGTTGCGTAAATTTAGATTTTCATGATCTGATCCAACACTCGCTCCCGTTTAAGAAATATTACATAGAGCGATGTTGCTCGTATTACCGCCCCGCGCGCAACTTGTCACGCAACACAAAAACGATGCTGCAGGTTGTGAAAATATAAAATATTTAATGTAGAGGTAGTGAGTGCGAGTGCCAGCAGAATAATAGCCACTACGTGGATCTGCTGTAGAAAGTTTATTTTTTATTTTTTTGTTGTACAAAGTAGAACCACTTTTTACTTTTTGCAATAAGTAGCCACAACCTGCAATATTGTTTTTTGTTGCGTCACAAGTTGCCCCCCACCCCGGGGGTACCCCCCTTACAACAGTGGTAGGGATATTCGACGGAGGGTTTTGAAAATGACCCTAAGAGGTACGCATAAACTATCGGAGATGCCCATTTATAGCCCAAAATTACGCCCACATTGTTAATAAAGAATATTCGTATGTGAGATCGTTTCAATCAGTTATGTGATTAAAAAGTACGCTATGAACCGGAAACCCTAAAAGGTACGAGCGGGTCATATTTTCGACCCTAAAAGGTCCGTCGAGCACCCACCCAACGTGCAAGTTGCACGATGTTGTTGTTGTTGTTGGTATTACCGCACCTTTAATACGTACGCTAAAGTGTTAAATGTGAATGCTTTGACAGCACACTCACCCACACGCACCCAACTGATAAAGATATTAACCAATGGACTCTTTGATTTGCAGCTACGATCCATGCTTGAATTTGAGTAAACATACAAAAGTGCGCGTTTTAGATGTTAACAAAGTCTCCACGCCATGGACGTTTCCTGCCCTTAACGACAGTTAGGATACTGAATTCGAAGTACTGTTAGAACTTTCAGTATAGTCAAAATCTTACTATGTCTCTCTTCAATATCAAAGGTTTTAATTTCAAAACGACGTATATCAAAAAAGCAAACAAAACAAAACAAACAGACAACAATGTAAGAGCTCCACCTATAGTATTACTATATGTACCTCTTCCAAAAAAGGTTGTCAGAGTCCAAGACGTTAGGTGACAGGACATAGGTCGTCGTCTATACTCTAGAGAACCAAGATCCAAATAATAATAAAAATAAGCTGTCTTTTTCTATTCGTTTTGCTCAGAACTCTAGCTATAATAATACTATAATTTATTGGTAAAAACAAGTAGGACACCCTAACTATGAGTCATGGAATGACCCAGCCTATCGCCTATCACCTTTGGCTCTGACAACCGCTTTTGAAGTAGGTATATACTTTATAGTAATACCAGAATAAAACGAGTGCAAGTTCCTGGTAGCCGGGTTTCTTTTGAATATCTGCATCATAGCAAATAAACTATAGTTAAAAACTTGTTTTAGTTGGGGCAAAGATAGAGTTTACTTTAAAAACCAACAGGCTCTAAAAGCACAATCTAAAACTTTTTCATGTGCTTTATTAGCTACACTCTGAAAAACTATTAAAACTGTCACATCCTTATACTACCGAAAACTTAAGTCCAATTCTTTCTAAGCGTGGAGTAACTGATACTGGTCGAAGTTCACTGCAACAAATTATCGACAAGTCATTGAGATGTGGAAGGCCATTTACAATGATTTCTAAACCTTTCATGGTTACAAGGTGAGTAGAAGTCAAGGTCAATTGGATCAAGCCTGTCAAATAGGGCACTGCTTTCTCAAGACCTTTATCTGAAATCTTCTCACAGCCAAACGAGAAGGCGTCAAGATTGCCAAGTGACTTCGCTCCTTTAACAAGGCCTTTGTTTGATATTGAACATAAACGAACATCCAACTTTTTTAACTTGGGTAGGTTTTTTGCAAGAGACACAAAACCTTTACCAGTGATACTGGTGGAAAACAGTGACAGGTGATGTAGGTTCTTGAGTTTTTTGCCAATCATGATGGCACCTAAGGTAATGATACACAAAAACAATGTTAGAAATATTTGACCATTATGTTAGAGTTTAGTTTTTGAGTGTGTCATATGCCCAGGACAGCTTTTACCCCTTTCCTTTCCCTCTTTCACTCTGAGTCCCTGGGGGTAGCATTTTACTGCAATATCCTATATGAAGCTGGGGTGCTTGCTATTGTTTTTGTCAGCTAAAACACTAGAGGGCCACGAGTTCATCAGTTACCAAAATTACTGTTAAGTGTTACCCTCTATAAATAAAGTCGTTATTATTATTATTATTATTATAGCTATGCTTGTAAATTACAAGTGTAAAAATTGAATTGAAGTCACCCAAAGGTACAGACCAAGAGCAGGGTTTTGGATCTGACACTGACGTCTTCTTGCAGGCAGTAACCCCAGGGTGGGGTCAACCTGAGGCAGAGGATGACCGCAAGCAATTTCAATTTTTTATCCATTAAAAGGTAGCAATAAAACATACAAAATCTCAGTTTGGTACCAATTCCATTTAATGTACCAGCAACTGACCATGAGTACTAAGGTACCTATTTCAATGATTTTGACTCTTATCATTCCCACCAAAAATAAAATGTACATAGGATACCTCCCCTATCCTCAATGGAGTCTTCCTATCTTTACAAATGATACTGCATACCAAGGCCTCTTTTACCCCACCCTACTAGGGCAAAACAGAGGCCAACTTGCATGTGTTAGGAGCATCCAGGCAGACAACATAAAATACAGTGTCTGTGAAGCTGCCAAGCTTTGTGATGGTTTTGTTTATCATGATATATAGGCAGCCATGGACACTGATTGATAATGGCTGGGAATGCAGCACAAAAAAATTAGGATAAATTACATGATACAATTATACTGCATATGAAATTTAACATGGTTTATAATGAGGTAGCAGCTAGAGTGTTTATGCAAAAACTACTACTTAAAAAGTCCAGCCTGAATACAACACTTTGCATGTAGAATGAAAACTCAAAAAGATTTAAGGAGGCTCGAAATGGTTCTTGAGTGCATGCTCAGTGGGTGTGCTAATTTGATGACGAAATGCGAAAGAATTGAACAAGATAAAAGCATTTTTTTGACAAATTTTCGTATTTATAATGGAGAAAAGTCAAATCTATTAAATATTGGACCTAAAAGCTTTTTAGAGAGCAAAAAACATCAACTTCATCCACATTATTTTGCACAAAATGGTTCTGTCTGCCTGTTCTCATGCTTCAGCTGAAGCATGCGCAGTTAAATTTTAGACCCTACTGATGCTACACGATAAATTTGAGCAAATATCTCCAAAACTGCTTGGTGAATTTCTTTTAATTTTTTGTTATTCCATTCCAACTGAGCTTAAGAGTGTGTTGATGAAATATTAAAAAAATCTGTAATGGGGAAGTATTTTTATATATAAAATTCGATTTTGCAATATTTCATCAATTCTGCATTACAGAATTTTTCAATTTTTTCTCACTTATTTATGGAAACCCTTTCCAGCCTCCTTAAAGTATGGCCATACGTAGTTGATTATGTGATGGCTAGAACTCTATAACAATATCAAACGAGTCATATATTTTCCCAAGCCTAAATAACATTTACTTATAATGAGTGATCAAAATGAAGCCGTGTATTTTTAAACCATGTTTCTGATTGGTGCATGCAATTCATGCAACTTCCTTAGGACTCTGTTTTGCTCCATGACACAGGCTAAAATGAGTCCTGGGCCTGAAATATACAAACCTTTATCTGTTATTGATCTATCAAAGTAGAGTTGTACCAGTTGAGGCATACAAACAGCAATCAGGTCCACATGATCATCAGTGATATTCTTACAACCACGCAACTGTAAACTGGTCAGCGATTCAAGATTTACTGCCAGATACTTTATACCAGCAGTACTTAATTCACCACTGTAGCGGTTTAAGAAAAGTTCTTCTAAATTTTCCATTTTAGATTACATTTCTTTGATACCCTTATCTGTTAAACTGCAAAATACCTGCAAATCTAAAGTTTTCAATTTCTTAAATCGTGAGCACAATGCAATCATGCCTACATCTCCTACTGTATTATCTGCAGTCAAGGTCAGTTTCTCAAGGCTTGTTGGCAAGGCACCGGCCAACTTAGCCATGGTCTCATCACTAATACTTGTTATTCCACATAGTTTAAGTTGTTTTAGCCTTTGAAACTTCTTCAGTGACTTCTCAAAGCACAGATAAACTTCTTCATTATGTACTCCATCTTCTTCATCAAATATGCCATAGTCAGGGTTCATGAAATCAAAGTTAAGATACTCTAGGTTATACAACTTTGACACTTCTCCCAATAATTGTTGGGATTCAGTAATTGTATACCAGTAATTATATGACTTACCAAGTGACAAAGTTTTGAGTGTTGCAGGGTTTCTAGCCTGAATACGTTGTATTATTTCTACAAGTCGACTCTCAGTGTTTACTCCATCAATATCAAGGTATTCAAGGTCTAGATTGTCAGCTAACATTAAGAGTTGTTCAGTACCTGCATTATAACATCCATTTAAGTCTAAATATGTAATGTTCTTGAGCCTCTTAGCAACACAATCCATGCCAGTGTTAGTTACCCATTTACAGTACCGTAGTAATAAAAAAGAGAGTTTGGGACAACTCTCTGATAATACTTCTAAACACGAGTCAGAGTACAACTCTACACAGGTTTAGGACAACTTCTCCAAACTACTTGAGTTTCTCAGCAAAGCCTTGAGCCCAACATCATTAGCAAATTTGCTGGTTCCAAGGGCCAAACTTTCCAATGTCTTGGGTGTGTTGGAGACACTTAATGTTTCAAGCAATTCACTCGTAACTTGACGACAAGAGTTAAAACCTATGTGTTTCAGACACGACAACGATGGGATGGCCTTCATCAGAAACTTTTCACTAACTTGTGGACAACCAGTGATATCAAGGTGAGTTAAGTTAGGAATACTGCTAAACAAGTCTGCTAACTCTTCTTCAGTTGACCTAACGCAAACAAAACGATAAATCCCACGTGTCTTCAAGCTTTCTATCAACTCGTGTGAAGCATGTAATGGCAGCTCAACAGTCACGTTTCTCCAGAGACCAGCAAGGTAAACTATTCCACGCCAGTAACGACAAACTTGTGCTACATTTTGTTTATCTGTTACAGATAAAAATGAAAAGACATGAGCAGCAATATCTTCAACGAATGGTCCTCGGTGTAAAGAGCGAAGTTCTTCCATGTTGGCAGAGAATCGGCTCTTGGACACAGGAAGCCCATGAAGTACCTATTTCGAAAAAAAATCGAATTATTACTGTTTTGGAGTTTTTTATCTCATTGTGTAGATCAAATATAGAATAAGCAAACAAATACCAAAAGGTACCGAAAAATCTTTATTTTAGCTATTATTTTCTTTTTGATAAATCAATCTCGTCCCCAGAGCCCACGGTGGTACCGTCCAGCGGAAGGTTTTGATAAATCGGTAGTTACTTCACTTATGGTACTTGAAAACTCCTGAGATTTTCTCCTATATTCTCAAGAACTCCAATAGACTCCAACATACTCCAACGTACTCCCATAGACTCCCACGTACTCCCATAGACTCCCACGTACTCCAATAGACTCCCACATACTCCCATAGACTCCCAAAGACTCCCATAGACTCCCACGTACTCCCATAGACTCCCGTGTACTCCCATAGACTCCCGTGTACTCCCATAGACTCCCACGTACTCCCATAGACTCCCGTATACTCCCATAGACTCCCACGTACTCCCATAGACTCCCGTGTACTCCCATAGACTCCCACGTACTCCCATAGACTCCTGTGTACTCCCATAGACTCCCACGTACTCCCATAGACTCCCGTGTACTCCCATAGACTCCCACGTACTCCCATAGACTCCCGTATACTCCCATAGACTCCCACGTACTCCCATAGACTCCCACGTACTCCCACAGACTCCCATGTACTCCCATAGACTCCCACCTACTCCCATAGACTCCCACGTACTCCCATAGACTCCCAAAGACTCCCATAGACTCCCACGTACTCCCATAGACTCCCACCTACTCCCATAGACTCCCCTGTACTCCCATAGACTCCCGTATACTCCCATAGACTCCCGTGTACTCCCACGTACTCCCATAGACTCCCGTATACTCCCATAGACTCCCACGTACTCCCATAGACTCCCGTGTACTCCCATAGACTCCCACGTACTCCCATAGACTCCCACCTACTCCCATAGACTCCCACGTACTCCCGTAGACTCCCGTGTACTCCCATAGACTCCCATGTACTCCCATAGACTCCCGTATACTCCCATAGACTCCCACGTACTCCCATAGACTCCCACGTACTCCCACAGACTCCCATGTACTCCCATAGACTCCCACCTACTCCCATAGACTCCCACATACTCCCATAGACTCCCAAAGACTCCCATAGACTCCCACGTACTCCCATAGACTCCCGTGTACTCCCATAGACTCCCACGTACTCCCATAGACTCCCGTATACTCCCATAGACTCCCACGTACTCCCATAGACTCCCACGTACTCCCACAGACTCCCATGTACTCCCATAGACTCCCACCTACTCCCATAGACTCCCACGTACTCCCATAGACTCCCAAAGACTCCCATAGACTCCCACGTACTCCCATAGACTCCCACCTACTCCCATAGACTCCCCTGTACTCCCATAGACTCCCGTATACTCCCATAGACTCCCGTGTACTCCCACGTACTCCCATAGACTCCGGTGTACTCCCATAGACTCCTGTGTACTCCAATAGACTCCCGTGTACTCCCATAGACTCCCACGTACTGCCATAGACTCCCACATACTCTCATAGTCTCCCGCGTACTCCCATAGACTCCCGCGTACTCCCATAGACTCCTACGTACTCCCATAGACTCCCACCTACTCCCATAGACTCCTGCGTACTCCTATAGACTCCTGCGTACTCCCATAGACTCCCACCTACTCCCTCCCACCTACCTAGACTCCCGTGTACTCCCATAGACTCCCGTGTACTCCCATAGACTCCCACGTACTCCCATAGACTCCCTGTACTCCCATAGACTCCCACGTACTCCCATAGACTCCTACATACTCCCATAGACTCCCAAAGACTCCCATAGACTCCCACGTACTTCCATAGACTCCCGTGTACTCCCATAGACTCCCACGTACTCCCATAGACTCCCGTATACTCCCATAGACTCCCACGTACTCCCATAGACTCCCACGTACTCCTATAGACTCCCATCTACTCCCATAGACTCCCATGTACTCCCATAGACTCCTACATACTCCCATAGACTCCCAAAGACTCCCACGTACTCCCATAGACTCCCACCTACTCCCATAGACTCCCACGTACTCCCATAGACTCCTGTGTACTCCCATAGACTCCCACGTACTCCCATAGACTCCCACGTACTTTCATAGACTCATGTATACTCCCATAGACTCCAACGTACTCCCATAGACTCCCACGTACTCCCATAGACTACCACGTACTCCCATATACTCCCACGTACTCCCATAGACCTCCGTATACTCCCATAGACTCCCACGTACTCCCATAGACTCCCACGTACTCCCATAGACTCCCACGTACTCCTATAGACTCCCATCTACTCCCATAGACTCCCACGTACTCCCATAGACTCCTACATACTCCCATAGACTCCCAAAGACTCCCACGTACTCCCATAGACTCCCACCTACTCCCATAGACTCCCACGTACTCCCATAGACTCCTGTGTACTCCCATAGACTCCCACGTACTCCCATAGACTCCCACGTACTCCCATAGACTCATGTATACTCCCATAGACTCCAACGTACTCCCATAGACTCCCACGTACTCCCATAGACTACCACGTACTCCCATATACTCCCACGTACTCCCATAGACTTCCGTATACTCCCATAGACTCCCACGTACTCCCATAGACTCCCACGTACTCCCATAGACTCCCACGTACTCCCACGTACTCCCATAGACTCCCACATACTCCCATAGACTCCCATAGACTCCCATAGACGCCGACCTACTCCCATAGACTCCCACGTACTCCCATAGACTCCCGTATACTCCCAAAGACTCCAACATACTCCCATAGACTCCCGTGTACTCCCATAGACTCCCACGTACTCCCATAGACTCCCGTATACCCCCATAGACTCCCACCTACTCCCATAGACTCCCACATACTCCCAAAGACTCTCATGTACTCCCATAGACTCTCACGTACTCCTATAGACTCCCACATACTCCCATAGACTCCCAAAGACTCCAACGTACACCCATAGATTCCCGTGTACTCCCATAGACTCCCACGTACTCCCATAGACTCCCGTATACTCCCATAGACTCCCACGTACTCGTATAGACTCCCACGTACTCCCATGGACTCCCACGTTCTCCCATAGACTCCTGCGTACTCCTATAGACTCCTGCGTACTCCCATAGACTCCCACCTACTCCCATAGACTCCCCCGTACTCCCATAGACTCCCGTATACTCCCATAGACTCCCGTGTACTCCCACCTACTCCCATAGACTCCCACCTACTCCAATAGACTCCCGTGTGCTCCCATAGACTCCCGTGTACTCCCATAGACTCCCACGTACTCCTATAGACTCCCATCTACTCCCATAGACTCCCACGTACTCCCATAGACTCCTACATACTCCCATAGACTCCCAAAGACTCCCACGTACTCCCATAGACTCCCACCTACTCCCATAGACTCCCACGTACTCCCATAGACTCCCACGTACTCCCATAGACTCATGTATACTCCCATAGACTCCAACGTACTCCCATAGACTCCCACGTACTCCCATAGACTACCACGTACTCCCATATACTCCCACGTACTCCCATAGACTTCCGTATACTCCCATAGACTCCCACGTACTCCCATAGACTCCCACGTACTCCCATAGACTCCCATGTACTCCCACGTACTCCCATAGACTCCCACATACTCCCATAGACTCCCATAGACTCCCATAGACGTCGACCTACTCCCATAGACTCCCACGTACTCCCATAGACTCCCGTATACTCCTAAAGACTCCAACATATCCCATAGACTCCCGTGTACTCCCATAGACTCCCACGTACTCCCATAGACTCCCGTATACCCCCATAGACTCCCACGTACTCCCATAGACTCCCACCTACTCCCATAGACTCCCCTGTACTCCCATAGACTCCCATGTACTCCCATAGACTCCCACCTACTCCCATAGACTCCCACATACTCCCATAGACTCCCAAAGACTCCCATAGACTCCCACGTACTCCCATAGACTCCTGCATACTCCCATAGACTCCCACCTACTCCCTCCCACCTACCTAGACTCCCGTGTACTCCCATAGACTCCCGTGTACTCCCATAGACTCCCACGTACTCCCATAGACTCCCTGTACTCCCATAGACTCCCACGTACTCCAATAGACTCCTACATACTCCCATAGACTCCCAAAGACTCCCATAGACTCCCACGTACTTCCATAGACTCCCACATACTCCCAAAGACTCTCATGTACTCCCATAGACTCTCACGTACTCCTATAGACTCCCACATACTCCCATAGACTCCCAAAGACTCCAACGTACTCCCATAGATTCCCGTGTACTCCCATAGACTCCCACGTACTCCAATAGACTCCCGTATACTCCCATAGACTCCCACGTACTCGTATAGACTCCCACGTACTCCCATGGACTCCCACGTTCTCCCATAGACTCCCCCGTACTCCCATAGACTCTGGTATACTCCCTTAGACTCCCGTGTACTCCCATAGACTCCAACATACTCCCATAGACTCCCGTATACTCCCATAGACTCCCACGTACTCCCATAGACTCCCATGTACTCCCATAGACTCCCACGTACTCCCATAGACTCCTACATACTCCCATAGACTCCCAAAGACTCCCACGTACTCCCATAGACTCCCACCTACTCCCATAGACTCCCACGTACTCCCATAGACTCCCACGTACTCCCATAGACTCATGTATACTCCCATAGACTCCAACGTACTCCCATAGACTCCCACGTACTCCCATAGACTACCACGTACTCCCATATACTCCCACGTACTCCCATAGACTCCCATGTACTCCCACGTACTCCCATAGACTCCCACATACTCCCATAGACTCCCATAGACTCCCATAGACGTCGACCTACTCCCATAGACTCCCACGTACTCCCATAGACTCCCGTATACTCCTAAAGACTCCAACATATCCCATAGACTCCCGTGTACTCCCATAGACTCCCACGTACTCCCATAGACTCCCGTATACCCCATAGACTCCCACGTACTCCCATAGACTCCCACCTACTCCCATAGACTCCCCTGTACTCCCATAGACTCCCATGTACTCCCATAGACTCCCACCTACTCCCATAGACTCCCACATACTCCCATAGACTCCCAAAGACTCCCATACACTCCCACGTACTCCCATAGACTCCTGCATACTCCCATAGACTCCCACCTACTCCCTCCCACCTACCTAGACTCCCGTGTACTCCCATAGACTCCCGTGTACTCCCATAGACTCCCACGTACTCCCATAGACTCCCTGTACTCCCATAGACTCCCACGTACTCCCATAGACTCCTACATACTCCCATAGACTCCCAAAGACTCCCATAGACTCCCACGTACTTCCATAGACTCCCACATACTCCCAAAGACTCTCATGTACTCCCATAGACTCTCACGTACTCCTATAGACTCCCACATACTCCCATAGACTCCCAAAGACTCCAACGTACTCCCATAGATTCCCGTGTACTCCCATAGACTCCCACGTACTCCAATAGACTCCCGTATACTCCCATAGACTCCCACGTACTCGTATAGACTCCCGAGTACTCCCATGGACTCCCACGTTCTCCCATAGACTCCCCCGTACTCCCATAGACTCTGGTATACTCCCTTAGACTCCCGTGTACTCCCATAGACTCCAACATACTCCCATAGACTCCCGTATACTCCCATAGACTCCCACGTACTCCCATAGACTCCCATGTACTCCCATAGACTCCCACGTACTCCCATAGACTCCTACATACTCCCATAGACTCCCAAAGACTCCCACGTACTCCCATAGACTCCCACCTACTCCCATAGACTCCCACGTACTCCCATAGACTCCCACGTACTCCCATAGACTCATGTATACTCCCATAGACTCCAACGTACTCCCATAGACTCCCACGTACTCCCATAGACTACCACGTACTCCCATATACTCCCACGTACTCCCATAGACTTCCGTATACTCCCATAGACTCCCACGTACTCCCATAGACTCCCGTATACTCCCATAGACTCCCACGTACTCCCATAGACTCCCACGTACTCCTATAGACTCCCATCTACTCCCATAGACTCCCACGTACTCCCATAGACTCCTACATACTCCCATAGACTCCCAAAGACTCCCACGTACTCCCATAGACTCCCACCTACTCCCATAGACTCCCACGTACTCCCATAGACTCCTGTGTACTCCCATAGACTCCCACGTACTCCCATAGACTCCCACGTACTCCCATAGACTCATGTATACTCCCATAGACTCCAACGTACTCCCATAGACTCCCACGTACTCCCATAGACTCCCACGTACTCCCATAGACTCCCGTATTTCCCCATAGACTCCCACCTACTCCCATAGACTCCCACATACTCCCAAAGACTCTCATGTACTCCCATAGACTCTCACGTACTCCTATAGACTCCCACATACTCCCATAGACTCCCAAAGACTCCAACGTACTCCCATAGATTCCCGTGTACTCCCATAGACTCCCACGTACTCCCATAGACTCCCGTATACTCCCATAGACTCCCACGTACTCGTATAGACTCCCACGTACTCCCATAGACTCTCGTATACTCCCTTAGACTCCCGTGTACTCCCATAGACTCTTGTATACTCCCTTAGACTCCCGTGTACTCCCATAGACTCCAACATACTCCCATAGACTCCCGTATACTCCCATAGAGTCCCACGTACTCCCATAGACTCCCACGTACTCCCATAGACTCCCTCGTACTCCCATAGACTCCCGTATACTCCCATAGACTCCCGTGTACTCCCATAGACTCCAGCATACTCCCATAGACTCCCGTATACTCCCATAGACTCCCACGTACTCCCATAGACTCCCACGTACTCCCATAGACTCCCACGTACTCCCATAGACGCCCACGTACTCCCATAGACTCCCTTGTACTCCCACAAAGGTTCAAAGGTTCAAAGGTTTTTATTTACCATGTATTGAATAATAAATAATAAATACCATGTATTGAATAATAAATGGAGGGAGTAAGAGTTACAACCCAAGGGGTTAAGACAAAACACTCCTACACCCAGGTATACTTATAAAAAACACACGAAAGAAATAGTAGAGAGGGAAAATGGGTTACAAAGTTAGTGAAAATAGTATAATAACAATATTTACAATGATGAGAATAATAAATTTACATATATACTTAACAATATATTAACTATAAATAAGAAGTCACGAAGAAATAAGGAAGTGTTTGAATTTTTTTCTAAAGGACGTAATAGACGAAGAGTTTTTTATTTCGAGTGGTATTTCATTCCAGTTTCTGGCTGCACTATAGTCCACAGCAAACTGACCATAATTCAGGTTTTTTCGAGGAACGAAAATATTTTTGTTTTTCTTTGATCTTGTATTATATTGATGTGAAAAATTAACTTCTTTAAAATAACTAGAGGATGAAAAAGGTAATTGTTTATTCACACATTTGTGAGCTATTTCGGCAAGCTGTAATTTAACTATTTCAAAGATATTTAACATTTTTAACTTTTGGAACAATGGTCTGCTTGGTGCTCTACTGTCAGAAGAAGAAATAATTCGCAAGGCGCGTTTTTGTAAAATATGAATGGGCTGAATTCTAGTTTTATAATTTGAACCCCAAATTAGAGTGCCGTACGAAATATGCGAATAGATAATGTTATAATATAACTTTTTCATGATATCTAAGTTGAGAAGATGTCTAGCTCTATAGAGTACTCCTATTGACTTTGCAATTTTACGGCATAGTAGGTCAATATGAGTACACCATGTCAGATGTTCATCTAAAATGAGACCTAAAAATTTTGTATATGCAGTTCTTTTAATAGGTAGTCCTAAAGTTAAGGCTAACTCTGACTCGTCAATCATCACATTTTTTATTCGTTGCTTCGAACCAAAATGGATATATTTTGTTTTGGTAAGATTCACTGTTAGTTTGTTTGCATGAAACCATTCCTGGAGGCTAGACAAGTCTTTGTTTAGGACGTTGAAGATATTTTTGATTGATTTGTGACTATAGAGTAAATTCATATCATCTGCATATAATACAAGATGAGCGAATTTAGTTGCAAATTGAGAGTCATTTATGTAGATCAAAAATAAGATAGGTCCAAGGATAAATCCTTGGGGGACGCCACAGGTTATGGGTAAATATTCAGAATTTTCATTATCGATAGAAACATACTGTAAACGATTACTTAGATAGCTTTTAAACCAGCTGAGGGTGTCATTTTTGATGCCATAATAAGAAAGTTTATTTAGCAAAATATCATGATTGACAGAGTCAAACGCTTTTGAGAGATCCAAAAAGATGCCAATGGCTGTACTACCACCATCTATTGCATCAGTGATTTTATTTACAAAGTCGAGAATTGCTAAAGTGGTATTTCGTTTTTTTCTGAAACCAAACTGAAAGTCAGAAAGTAGGCGATTTTGTTCTAGATGATCTGTTAATAACTTACATATAATTTTTTCAAAAAGTTTTGATAAAGTCGGAAGGAGGGATATCGGTCTATAATTAGAAATTAACGAATGTTCTCCTCCTTTAAATAAAGGGATGACTTTAGCAATTTTCATTTGATCAGGAAAAGTACTAGTGTTTATAGACGTATTGAAAACATGAGTAAGTGGAAGGTAAATACGCTCGGCAGCGATACGGATGTATCTTATAGGAATGCCATCATGGCCACCAGCTTTGGAAATATCCAAATTAAGTAGCTCATCTAAGACCTCATAGGGCAAAATGGAAGTGAAATGGAGATCATTAGAGCAGGTCACATTCATCCAATCTTTATATGTGTACTTACTAGATGGTATATTATTTGCTAACGTGGAACCTATATTTGCGAAGTATCTATTAAAAATACTAACTATATCAGCCTTTTTAGTAAAGCGTTTGTCGTTGTGTAATATAGTATCAATACTTGACGGACGACTTGTTTTCTTATTCAGAATCTCATTTATGATGGACCATGTGGCTCTAATGTTCCCATTTGCCTTTTCCAGCATTGAACTGTAATATTCTTTTTTGGTAGATCTTATTAAATGATTAAGCTTATTTCGGTATTGACAAAATCTTTTGATATTGGTCAATGTTGGTCTTTTAAGTTTCGCTCTATAAAGTTTATTTTTTCTTGAAATTGACTTCAGAATGCCTGGGGTTAGCCAACCATTCTGTTTAGATTTGTTTTTTATTGTAATAGTTTGAACGGGGAAGTTCCTTTCATAAAGGTTTGTTATTGTTTTAATAAAAATTGAATATACTTCATTTGGGTCTTTGCTAGCAAAAAGTTCCGACCAATCTTGGAGTGACAGGTCACGGATAAAATTTTCTTCTCCAGTTTTTGAGAAGACCCTTTTTTTAATTTTTGTTTTGCCTCTTAATAATTTTGTTCCATATTGGATAATAAAGACAGGAAGGTGGTCCGAAATATCAGTGTACAAAATACCAGGTTGAATAAGGTCAACCACGTTAAAACTATTTGTAAAGATATTATCAATTAATGTAGCACTATGAGAGGTAATTCTCGTTGGTTTGACTATAGTAGGAAAAAGGCAGTAGGTCAAGAGGTTATTAAAAAAGGAATTAGTTTCTTCGTTATTTTCACTTTTTAGGAGATCAATATTAAAATCGCCAGCTAAAAAAATATTTTTTGAAGTATTTTCTAATTCATCAAGTAAACTTGATAGGATTATTGAATAGCTATCGATGTTAACGTTAGGAGGCTTGTATGAAACGCCGATTAGCGTGGAAATATTATTTTTTACAATTTCAGCAAATAGAAACTGAGAATCATTACTGTTATAAGTCAGATCATTTTGTACTCTATAAGTATAATTGCTATGGATATATAACGCGATTCCACCGCCGCCATCCTCATTTGGTCTATTCAATAAAATTGGTTCGTGATAGTTATCAAGAAAAAACGAGCTAACGTCGTCTTTTTCTTTTAGCCAAGTTTCGGAAAGGGCGATGACGTCGAAATGAAAGTTAAGTGAGGAGATATAACAAACGAGATCATTAAAATGTTTGCGAAGGCTCCTGATATTGAAATGGATCATAGAAAACTGTATAGGTTTGGTAGTAAGAGAACTAAAACTATCCTCAACAAAGTATTTACATTTCTCTGTCATCGAGTCAACTTTAGTGAATACCTGTTCGTCAGGATCACAAAAATTATCAACAAAATTTGCTTTTGATTTCAAGCAGTTATCAATCTTAAAAGGATTAAATGATAAAGAGTTTATATTTTCTAAATTCCAATGAGGACTGCGGCCGTGTTTTAATTCAAATATAACTGAGTGGAAATCATTATCATTCAAGGACATGAATGGTAGTGTCCCTTGGAGACATCTTGCGCATAAATGATTATCATAAGAATGTTGTTGTTTTTTTGCACTAGATGTTAATGTTTTGATGTTGGTTAAGCACTTGAGATGTGTAACTGAGGAACAATACAAGCATTTAATGACTGTAGAATTTGCATAGGGCTTCTTGAGACATATTGTACAAGAATTCCTTTTTGGTTTTGTAGGCATGATCAGATAAGATTACATAAAATATCAGTATTTAAATACATGATCAATTGATATTAATAATAATGGCAATATCCATCAGAAACAAATCAGAAATAATAAGATGTAGTAGATTAAAAATTTTGTTTTGTTTTGTTTTGATTTTTGTTTTAACTATTGACTTAACTCTTTAGTCGAATATGCTTCTAGTGTTCGGCTGTAGAGTAGTTCCACAGTTTTCATCATCCAAGATTCCCAGTGATAGTACGCACCAATGGATGGACAAAGTGAGGTTCATCATGAGACTAGTCCTTCTTGTTAACATCACACCAAACTTAGCCATCAGTGATATTTTCATCGTTACCCAGCGATGGGTCAAAGTAACTTGCACTTGCACCCAAGAAGCCAAAAGGAACAGAAGACAGTCGATCGCGAGTTGTATGAAGGCGATCCTTTATGACCAAACGATCGAGATTGAAATATGCAATCTTGCCCTCTTTCCTGGCTTGCATCATTTCATCATGTTGTTCGCTCCTTCGTTGAAGCACTCGTGCTGAGACGTCTTCGTTGATAAAAATTCCTGTCCCCTTCAGTTTCTTGCTTGATTTTAGGATTTTTTCTTTATCTTTATAATTCAGTAGTTTAGCAACAATCTGTTTGGGTTTGCCATTTTTCCCTTTGCCTGCGCGGTGCGCTCTCTCTACCGCTATGTTATTAGCATCCAGTCCCAGGTTGTTTGTAAAAAGGTCTTTCACCTTCTTCTCGGTGGTTTCCCAGCTTTCATTACGATCTTCTTTGATTCCAGAGATTCTCAAGTTGTTTCGTCTACTCTGGTTTTCAAGATAATCTACCTTATCTTCCAGATCATCAAGCTGCTTCCTGAAATTCTCAAGCTTGTTATCAAGAGAGTACACGTCTTGACTTTGACTTTTCAAATCGTCGATCTCCTTTTGTGAAAATTCTAAACTACTCCTAATTTCTTGCATCTCACGCGTTACGGTATCCAGGCGACCGTTAAAGTCGTCCATCAACAGTTTTAGAAAGCTGTGGAAGTTGTCTTCCTGAACTTTCAGCAAGTTCTTAACAACTTCTAGGGTTACTACTGTAGAGCTGTCTTTCTTGGCGTCCGCCATCTTCCCCCTCATGAACAGAGACTCCAACGTACTCCTATAGACTCCCTTGTACTTCCATAGATTCTCGTGTACTCCCATTGTTTCCCTTGTACTCCCATGGACTCCCTTGTGTTCCCATAGACTTTAGTGTATTTCTATAGACTCCTCTGTACTCCCATAGACTCCCACATCCTCCCATAGACTCCCTTGTATTCCCATAGACTCCCACACTTCCACAATCCCCTCTCGAGCTCGATGACAAACATAAAGGAATCGAGTTACATAAATTGAAAACTTTCTTTTCGAACTATTTGCTTGTTTGGTCTTGTTTGGATAAAAAACCGGCACAATTATAATAACAACTATTCTGAGATTTAAAAAAATGTATTATACTTAAGGAATGATCATTTTCGTTTTAGTTTCGTAGTAATGAATAAAGCAACTCCATTGAATTACCAATTACATGTACAGGGTTACAAAAGCAACTGATAGTATATTAGAGTGGTTTTCATAAACCAAGCCTCGTCGGCTATCAGCTCATGTACGACGAGATTGAGTGGAATAATGGTTAAACGGTATTTCACGGGTTTATCCATGGCATGCAAATGAGTTTCCACGTTTTTTTATTTATTATTTCAAATTTCCCCTTCATTTTGGTGGATACCAAAACAATTAGACCTATAGCTCTCGGCTTTATGGACAACGATTGCCTCATGGGCTATCAAATCATAGTCCATGAGGCCGAGAGGTCTAATTGTTAAATAACCCAGTAGTAGAGAGCCAACCAGAGCGAGCGCTTGCTCATATCCAGTTATTGACAATATAATAAACTAATTTATTTAGTGCTATTGCGCTTAAAGTCTTTTACTTTCTATTGTTCAATGCCCGCTATTAGATAGCAAAGGTATTTATTGTTTCACGGTTTTTCTATTCTGAACTCTGTTGACTTTCGATCTGTTCTGCTCATTATCAAGTTTCCAACGATTTACATGTACGATGCACATGTGGTAAAAACTGGAAGACTCAACAAATGGGAGTGGAAACAACATGTGCGACAACAAGATGTGTTTGTCACAAACATGGCAAGCCATGTACAAGGAAATGCCAGTGCAAAGTGTCTATGTGCAACAATAAACAGTCAACACCTGAAGCAGATTTGTACAAGCACTTACCAAACCGGGGTTGTAGTTGTGGGCAGTCAAATGCCTCCACTAAATCTTGCCAAAATGGTGAAAGAAGAAGCAAATGTCCGTGTGCTATACGAGCAATTGGATGCACGGACATTTGCAGATGTTACAATTGTGCGAATGGAGGAACATCAGTTGCTAAAACGCCACCATCAAAAAGAAAAAGAGAAACAGTTTCTCCTTACACGAAAAAGAAATCTAGAGATTTTTTAAGTGATAATGGAGCAACGGTAAAAACCGGCCCATGGACTGAATTAGAGACATTCTGTCTCATGGTATGTAAGGAGTTGTTATGCAGTCATGGAATCCCAATTACGTCCACAAATCTAAAAGAAATGTATAACTTTGTTGTGAAATGCAACAATACTAAGAACATTTCTCTGATGATAAATGAGAAAAGCACATCTCAGGTGGCAGCAAAGATGTTGTACCACAATTAAATCACAATTTATATCAGGAAAGAAAGCAAACAAATCGTGCACAGGGACATATCCAGGATTTTTCATGGAGGGGGTGGAGTCCTTACATACCAAATTATCATTATGACGTCACGACGTCATGGTCAGATTTGTTATTTTTTATTGCTTTTTGGCTTACAAAGGGGTAATGGATATGCCCCTGGTGCAAATATTGAACTAAATTAACAAATATTCAAACAGAACATGCAACTTTTTTGGACGAGTAAATATGCCTAAAACAGCATTGGGGTTTATTAATTAAGGGAGTATTTATTCTTGAATGACGTCGTGCTAATCAAATATTTTTATGACAGCAGTTAACTTTGACTTTTTTGTCAAAAAGGAAATAAATATAACAGTTGAGAAAACACAACACAGATTTTTAGGCATATTATGATTAGTACTGTTTGATTTAAGGCATAAATGATGTTTTTTCTTGGTTGTACACTAACTTTTAATAATTGACAATGATGGCTGCATGCCAAGCAGCTTTTACAGATTTTTGCTAATAACTTGATAAAGTCAATGTTTATGACAATACTGCGCTACGCAATGACGTTTGTAAATGATTCACACAATAACTATAACTATGAGTTTTCTTTTGTGAAATAAGATTTGGGAATTGTAAGATGGACAAACTAGGGCCATTGTAACAGCTTAGCTATAGATGATTAATTAATTATTAAGGTAAATCCTAAAACTATGATTGTAACGATATACCATATTACCTATTTTAAAAAGGTTTTACGAAGGAGAGTGGCAAATTGTTAGCAGTATAGGTCGTATAGTGTTGGCACAACTGAAAAGAACTGACTGGGGTCCTTTGTTATGCAAAATTTCACTATATAGCTGCATTTATTTGCCCAGTTGCTCAAAAATGGATACACCAATACGATCGCCATCAAAGGTCTTTATTGTAAAATTAGATAGATACCCACAGTAGTCCTAATTACCATTCGCCATTCTCCTTCAGACAACCTTTTAGAAATATGTCTTACATGCCCACAAAGATTCACAGCGCATGACAATATATGATCACAATAGATTAAAAGTCATATCTTTTTTCAATTCGTATTATCATGCTGCATTAAATAATGAAAAAATTATATTGAAACCTTTTCTCAGCATGCAGGTTCATCTCAATTTACTATATTTACTATTTAAAACCAATCATGAACTATTGTTATTTTCGAGTTGTGAAGGGAATGTGTTGGCTTATCTTAGCTCTATTTTTTGAGGATTTTAAGTTTATATTTTGAGAGTTTATGTTATGATAAGATTTTAGCAACATGCACTTGTAACTGAATTGATTTACAATAACCGCTTGTAAATTGCTTTTAATTTGCCGACTTAATATTTGTTATAGTTGACTTCATGATTGAAGTAAATTAAATAATTACATTGTATTCTGTGCTATTAGAAGTTGAATAAAAGAAGAACAATTCACCAATGTGTAGTTTTCTACTGTACTCTTCAGTTAACTTGTACTTTAATATGAACGTTTCGCCCATTCGGGCTTCATCCGGAAACTCAATTTGTGCGCGCGCTCCTATCAATAAAACATGAAACTCTAAACATGCAAAGCAACCAAACAATACAATACTAAACATAGGAAACAATCAACACCTAAAAAGGCGCGCTATGAATAAATACAACAAAAAATGCACACATTTCACTATAAAGAGCGCGAGCAATTTTTAACATGCGTTATAAAAGCAGTTGAAATAGAAACGCAAAAATTTAGCTAAACTGGAAAACAGAAATACATTAACAAACCCACGCCAGGTATACTTGAAATCAAAATTTCAATTTTGCTCGATTGCCGAATGCCATCCAATCCAAAGGTTCGATTTCGTTCGATTAGGTAGGCTTCGAGCACTAGCATGTTTTATTTTGATTTTTTTAATGAAGTCTATGGGAGTACAAGAGGCTCTATGGGAGAAAAAGTGAGTCAATGGGATTGCACGAGAGCCTATGTGAATACAGGGGGAGTCCATGGAAGTACAAGACAGTCTATGGGAGTACAAGAGAGTCTATAAGAGTACAGAGGAGTCTATGGAAATATACAAGAGAATCATGGGAGTACAAGGGAGTCTATGGGAGTACACGGGAGTCTATGGGAGTAGGTGGGAGGCTATGGGAGTACACGGGAGTCTATAAGAGTACATTGGAGTCTATGGGAGTACGTGGGAGTCTATGAGAGTACAAGAGAGTCTATGGGAGTACAAGGGAGTCTATGGGAGTACAAGAGAATCTATGGGAGTACGCGTGAGTCTATGGTAGTCTATGGGAGAACGCGAATTCTATGGGAGTACGTGGGAGTCTATGGAAGTACGTGGGAGTCTATGGGAGTACACGGGAGACTATGGGAGTATGTGGGAGTCTATGGGAGTTTGCCGGAGACTATGGGAGTATGTGGGAGTCTATGGGAGTACACGGGAGACTATGGGAGTATGTGGGAGTCTATGGGAGTACATGCGAGTCTACGGGAGTACGTGGGAGTCTTTGGGAGTACGTGGGAGTGTATAGGAGTACGTGGAAGTCTATGGGAGTACATGTGAGTGTATAGGAGTACGAGGGAGTCTATGGGAGTACGTAGGAGTCCATGGGAGTCTATGGGAGTACGTTGGAGTCTATAGGAGTACGTGGGAGTCTATGGGAGTACGTGGGAGTCTATGGGAGTACGTGGGAGTCAATGGGAGTATACGGGAGTCTATGGGAGTACGTGGGAGTCTATGGAAGTATTCGGGAGTCTATGGGAGTACGTTGGTGTCTATAGGAGTACGTTGGAGTCTATGGGAGTACGTGGGAGTCTATGGGAGTACGTGGGAGTCAATGGGAGTATACGGGAGTCTATGGGAGTACGTTGGAGTCTATGGGAGTATTCGGGAGTCTATGGGAGTACGTGGGAGTCTATGGCAGTACGTGGGAGTCAATGGGAGTATACGGGAGTCTATGGGAGTACGTGGGAGTCTATGGGAGTATACGGGAGTCTATGGGAGTACGTGGGAATCTATGGGAGTACATGGGAGTCTATGGGAGTAGGTGGGAGTCTATGGGAGTACGTGGGAGTCTATTGGAGTACGTGGGAGTCTATGGGAGTCTATGGGAGTCTATGGGAGTACCTGGGAGTCTATGGGAGTACCTGGGAGTCTATGGGAGTACGTGGGAGTCTATGGGAGTACGTGGGAGTCTATGGGAGTACGTGGGAGTCTATGGGAGTATACGGGAGTCTATGGGAGTACGTGGGAGTCTATGGGAGTACGTGGGAGTCTATGGGAGTAGGTTGGAGTCTATGGGAGTACGTGGGAGTCTACGGGAGTACACGGGAGTCTATGGGAGTATACGGGAGTCTATGGGAGTATACGGGAGTCTATTGGAGTACGTGGGAGTCTATGGGAGTCTATGGGAGTCTATGGGAGTACGTGGGAGTCTATGGTAGTACGTGGGAGTCTATGGGAGTATGTGGGAGTCTATGGGAGTGTGTGGGAGTCTATGGGAGTGCGCGGGAGTCTATGGGAGTACCTGGGAGTCTATGGGAGTATACGGGAGTCTATGGGAGTATACGGGAGTCTATGGGAGTAGGTGGGAGTCTATGGGAGTATGTGGGAGTCTTTGGGAGTCTATGGGAGTATGTAGGAGTCTATGGGAGTACGGGGGAGTCTATGGGAGTACGTGGGAGTCTATGGGAGTATGTGGGAGTCTATTGGAGTACGTGGGAGTCTATGGGAGTACGTGGGAGTCTATGGGAGTACGTGGGAGTCAATGGGAGTATACGGGAGTCTATGGGAGTACCTGGGAGTCTATGGGAGTCTATGGGAGTACGTGGGAGTCTATGGGAGTACGTGGGAGTCTATGGGAGTATGTGGGAGTCTATGGGAGTATACGGGAGTCTATGGGAGTACGTGGGAGTCTATGGGAGTACGTGGGAGTCTATGGGAGTAGGTGGGAGTCTATGGGAGTACGTGGGAGTCTACGGGAGTACACGGGAGTCTATGGGAGTATACGGGAGTCTATGGGAATACGCAGGAGTCTATGGGAGTACGTGGGAGTCTATTGGAGTATACGGGAGTCTATGGGAGTACGTGGGAGTCTATGGGAGTACACGGGAGTCTATGGGAGTATACGGGAGTCTATGGGAGTATACGGGAGTCTATGGGAGTACGCAGGAGTCTATGGGAGTACGTGGGAGTCTATGGGAGTACGCGGGAGTCTATGGGAGTATGTGGGAGTCTATGGGAGTATACGGGAGTCTATGGGAGTATACGGGAGTCTATGGGAGTACGTGGGAGTCTATGGGAGTAGGTGGGAGTCTATGGGAGCCTATGGGAGTCTTTGGGAGTCTATGGGAGTATGTAGGAGTCTACGGGAGTACGGGGGAGTCTATAGGAGTACGTGGGAGTCTATGGGAGTACGTGGGAGTCTATGGGAGTACGTGGGAGTCTATGGGAGTACGTGGGAGTCTTTGGGAGTATACGGGAGTCTATGGGAGTACGTGGGAGTCTATGGGAGTAGGTGGGAGTATGTGGGAGTCTATGGGAGTACGTGGGAGTCTATGGGAGTACGTGGGAGTCTATGGGAGTACGTGGGAGTCAATGGGAGTATACGGGAGTCTATGGGAGTACGTGGGAGTATACGGGAGTCTATGGGAGTACGTGGGAGTCTATGGGAGTACATGGGAGTCTATGGGAGTACGTGGGAGTACGTGGGAGTCTATGGGAGTACGTGGGAGTCTATTGGAGTACGTGGGAGTCTATGGGAGTCTATGGGAGTACCTGGGAGTCTATGGGAGTACCTGGGAGTCTATGGGAGTACGTATGAGTCTATGGGAGTACGTGGGAGTCTATGGGAGTACGTGGGAGTCTATGGGAGTATACGGGAGTCTATGGGAGTACGTGGGAGTCTATGGGAGTACGTGGGAGTCTATGGGAGTAGGTCGGAGTCTATGGTAGTACGTGGGAGTCTACGGGAGTACACGGGAGTCTATGGGAGTATGTGGGAGTCTATGGGAGTATACGGGAGTCTATTGGAGTACGTGGGAGTCTATGGGAGTAGGTGGGAGTCTATGGGAGTCTATGGGAGTACGTGGGAGTCTATGGTAGTACATGGGAGTCTATGGGAGTATGTGGGAGTCTATGGGAGTGCGTGGGAGTCTATGGGAGTGCGCGGGAGTCTATGGGAGTACCTGGGAGTCTATGGGAGTATACGGGAGTCTATGGGAGTATACGGGAGTCTATGGGAGTAGGTGGGAGTCTATGGGAGTAGGTGGGAGTCTATGGGAGTATGTGGGAGTCTTTGGGAGTCTATGGGAGTATGTAGGAGTCTATGGGAGTACGGGGGAGTCTATGGGAGTATGTGGGAGTCTATGGGAGTATGTGAGAGTCTATTGGAGTACGTGGGAGTCTATGGGAGTACGTGGGAGTCTATGGGAGTACGTGGGAGTCAATGGGAGTATACGGGAGTCTATGGGAGTACGTGGGAGTCTATGGGAGTACGTGGGAGTCTATGGGAGTATACGGGAGTCTATGGGAGTACCTGGGAGTCTATGGGAGTACATGGGAGTCTATGGGAGTACGTGGGAGTCTATGGGAGTACGTGGGAGTATGTGGGAGTCTATGGGAGTATACGGGAGTCTATGGGAGTACGTGGGAGTCTATGGGAGTACGTGGGAGTCTATGGGAGTAGGTGGGAGTCTATGGGAGTACGTGGGAGTCTACGGGAGTACACGGGAGTCTATGGGAGTATACGGGAGTCTATGGGAATACGCAGGAGTCTATGGGAGTACGTGGGAGTCTATTGGAGTATACGGGAGTCTATGGGAGTACGTGGGAGTCTATGGGAGTACACGGGAGTCTATGGGAGTATACGGGAGTCTATGGGAGTATACGGGAGTCTATGGGAGTACGCAGGAGTCTACGGGAGTACGTGGGAGTCTATGGGAGTACGCGGGAGTCTATGGGAGTATGTGGGAGTCTATGGGAGTATACGGGAGTCTATGGGAGTATACGGGAGTCTATGAGAGTACGTGGGAGTCTATGGGAGTAGGTGGAAGTCTATGGGAGCCTATGGGTGTCTTTGGGAGTCTATGGGAGTATGTAGGAGTGTACGGGAGTACGGGGGAGTCTATGGGAGTACGTGGGAGTCTACGGGAGTACGTGGGAGTCTATGGGAGTACGTGGGAGTCTATGGGAGTACGTGGGAGTCTATGGGAGTACGTGGGAGTCTTTGGGAGTATACGGGAGTCTATGGGAGTACGTGGGAGTCTATGGGAGTAGGTGGGAGTATGTGGGAGTCTATGGGAGTACGTGGGAGTCTATGGGAGTACGTGGGAGTCTATGGGAGTACGTGGGAGTCAATGGGAGTATACGGGAGTCTATGGGAGTACGTGGGAGTATACGGGAGTCTATGGTAGTACGTGGGAGTCTATGGGAGTACATGGGAGTCTATGGGAGTACGTGGGAGTACGTGGGAGTCTATGGGAGTACGTGGGAGTCTATGGGAGTACGTGGGAGTCTATGGGAGTATACGGGAGTACGTGGGAGTCTATGGGAGTATACGGGAGTCTATGGGAGTACGTGGGAATCTATGGGAGTACGTGGCAGTCTATAGGAGTACTTGAGAATATAGGAGAAAATCTCAGGAGTTTTCAAGTACCATAAGTGAAGTAACTACCGATAAATCTGATAAATTCTGTTCGGGTTTCCTGTGGTCAAAATTTGAGCTTGGACATTGCTGTCCAAGTAACTTGGACCATTTTATAATATATATTTATTTTTTCATTATAAATGATTTTCAGCCGTTCTACAAAGACAACTTAGTTGATCTTTCCACAGCAGCTTATCCACACAGTAGTTCCTCACACTACCGAAACAGGTAGAGTGTAAGTTGAGCCCGAGTGCACGTGCTCAAATTCCTTTTCGAGTTCTCCAAGTTTAATTCAGCATGTCAATCATTTTTTTCCCTTCCGATCAATCGAAGATCAATGCCAAATATAATTGTTTTAGGAAGAAAAAACAAAAATTGGTCATAATATTTGAAAATCTATTTAATTGGACTCAAGGGTTTTCAAGCGGAATTCTGAGTAGCAGCTCAGTTGTCGGCATGTTTGACGATGTTTGAAACTTCGGGTTTACTTAATAATTACTAGTTCTTTTACCATTCCTGGATGTAAATTGGTTATTCAAACACAACTAAACACTCCTTCATCCAAGTAAATATTTAAATTTTTGTTTTCGGGAATTTGAGCACGGGAGGTCAGGAATGATATGTGGTGTCAAACGAGTGTGTTTTCTTGAGCTTTTTCACATGCACTCTACCTGTTTCCAGGCACGTAACATGGTATATTTTCGTTCCACTGATCCCGGGGTTTTTACGGAAATTTTGATCCCTGAGCCCATATTTTTAAAAATGTTTGATCCCTGATCCTTGGTGCAAAAAACTGAGCTGATCCTCGATCCTGACCCAATGTCCCTGATCTTCGATCACACCCATTTGATCCCTGAGCCCTGGCCTCTGATCCCTGATCCTGGCCATAATTTGGAGCTTGATTCCTGATCCCAATGTTACGAGCCTGTGTTTCGGTAGTACAACGTTCAACTGACATGTTGTTTTTGCTGAGGGAGGAAAAACCGGAGGACGTGCAGAAAAAATAGGTATCTATTCAAACTCATTGAATATTCATGAACTTTCATGGTGACGTCATTAGCACTACTTAATTGGCGCGAAGCTGCTTGACGTTGAGTTCCACCCTCCCACCCAACCCCCTTTTTGCTTCTCATTCAGGTTTGTTATCTCCTTCGAGCTTGAGCTTGCTCGTCAGGGGTGCCTCTATACCTTAACTAATGCTAATGAGGAAGCAGGAAGGATAATGTACTACACGATGACATATTGGCTCTCGCCTACTGAGTA
Organism: Telmatactis stephensoni; assembly: GCA_029948255.1. Lineage (NCBI taxonomy): Eukaryota > Metazoa > Cnidaria > Anthozoa > Actiniaria > Isophelliidae > Telmatactis > Telmatactis stephensoni. The sequence continues at coordinate 73,316 of JALIZF010001403.1, forward strand.
GCCACAAAAAACCTTCGTGGCATCAACCTCGTTCCCAGGCTCTCCCTTCTCGCCTTTTTTTAAAGCGAGATTGAGAGCCTGGGAACGAGGTTGTGCAAGACGCGAAGTGCGCGAAGAACGAACATCAACATCCATCATGGAAGAACTTCGCTCTTTACTCCAAGGGCCATTCATTGCAGATATTGCTGCTCATGTCTTTTCATTTTTATCTGTAACAGATAAACAAAATGTAGCACAAGTTTGTCGTTACTGGCGTAGAATAGTTTACCTTGCTGGTCTCTGGAGAAACGTGACTGTTGAGCTGCCATTACATGCTTCACACGAGTTGATAGAAAGCTTGAAGACACGTGGGATTTATCGTTTTGTTTGCGTTAGGTCAACTGAAGAAGAGTTAGCAGACTTGTTTAGCAGTATTCCTAACTTAACTCACCTTGATATCACTGGTTGTCCACAAGTTAGTGAAAAGTTTCTGATGAAGGCCATCCCATCCTTGACATGTCTGGAACACATAGGTTTTTGTAGATGTCGCCGAGTCACCAATAAACTTCTTAAAACTTTAAGTAGATCTATCATACCAAAGACATTGAAAAGTTTGTTTGTTAATAAATGTAAATTGATCTCTGATTACGGGCTGAAAGAATTGCTGAAAAGTTCAAGTAGTTTGGAAAGGTTGTCCTTATCTTTCATGGAGTTCGAATCTGACTCTTGTTTAGAAGTACTATCATTGAGTTGTCCCAAACTTACTTTGTTATCGCTAGAATGCTGTGAATGGGTAACTAACATTGGCATGGAATGTGTTGCTAAGAGGCTCAAGAACATTACATATTTAGACTTAAATGGATGTTGTGATGCAGGTACTGAACAACTCTTAATGTTAGCTGACAATCTAGACCTTGAATACCTTGATATTGATGGAGTAAACACTGAGGGTCGACTTGTAGAAATAATACAACGTATTCAGGCTAGAAACCCTGCAACACTCAAAACCTTGTCACTTGGTAATGCATATACTTATACACTTCCTGAATTCCAACTATTATTTGGAGAAGTGTCAAAGTTGTATAACCTAGAGTCGCTTACATTTGATTTCATGGAGCCTGAGTACAGCAGATATAATGAAGAGGTTGCCCTTTGTATTAAGCAGTCATTGAAGAACCTTCAACACTTAAAAAAACTTCATGTGTGTGAGACATTAAGAATAAGTGATGATACCATCATTCAACTAGCGAGTAGCTTACCACTATGCCTTGAAGAATTGTACTTGGACATCAACAAATGTAAAGTCAGTGATGTGGGCATGACTGCATTATGCTCTCAACTTAAGAAATTGAAAACTTTAGATATGGAAGTCCGCAAATTATCAGATAAGGGTATCAAAGAAATGTCATCTAAAATGGAAAATTTAGAAGAACTTTTCTTAAACTACTATGGTGAATTAAGTACTGCTGGTATAAAGTATCTGGCAGTAAATCTTGAATCGCTGACCAGTTTACAGTTGCGTGGTTGTGAGAATATCACTGATGATCATGTGGACCTGATTGCTGTTTGTATGCCTCAACTGACACAACTCTACTTTGATAGATTTCAAGCAATAACAGATAAAGGTTTGTATTGATTGTGGGTACGTTTACTGGACAACTCCCCAATTTGCATCATAAAGAATGCTATTAGCAGGCATTTGTAAACAGGCACTTGTAAAGGGAATTGTTTACACAAGTCTAGCTTTATTTTTAGATTTGTGGGCTACAGTTCAGTGTATACACTTTAAGCTAATGCTGCAACAAATATATAACCCTCTAGTATTAAATTAGTGTAGGTCATGGTCTCGCTTAAGTATATGGGAGAGGGAATTAGTCAAAAATCAATCTTTGGTTATGGAGCTTATTTGGAGAGGGGGGTCTTAACCCAACTTGGGTAGGGAGGGGGGGTTGGGGGTTATTTGGCCATTTATGGCAAGTAATAAACATATTAATAAAATCGGAGCTGTCCTAGAAAACTTTAAGCTCCTCAAACTTCCCAGCACTACAAACTATGTAATTGTTTTGACCACAATCAATTTGTTGTACTGTATATATTGTTTATCAAAAGTGCAAATGAAAAGGTTGATTGATAAATTACATACGTTCTCTTTACAAGTGAATAGCCTGTGAGTCAACACATGACATGGGTCAAATCAAGTTCACAGCAATTGACCTTTAGTAAGTTGCATTCATTGGCCTCCATTGTGGTTACCATCAAAGGCAAAGAGTGCATGCACTCTGAGGACCATTTGGAGTTTTGTGCAGAAGAAAATATCAATTGCAGATTTAGATTTTGTGTTCCACTGGAATCAAATATAATAACCATAACATTCTGCAGTTTCATTTTTATTGTACATACATGTTTCGGTAGTCTCAGCTACCTTCCTCAATGTGTGAGTGAACATTAAGTGAGTGTTTCATTAGGTCATGACTATTTGTTTGTTAATATGTTGTGTATATATTGAACCAATCATGCCATGTTCACTCGCACTGAGGAAGGTAGATGAGACTACCGAAACATGTATGTAGAATAAAAATGAAACTGCAGAATATCATACATTCCTTGAAACTTGTAGTTCATTTGCTTCTTCTTCGTACTTTTGGAAATAACCTACTTGCTTTTGCCTATTTTTTCCTTAGGTGCCATCATGATTGGTAAAAAACTCAAGAACCTACATCACCTGTCACTGAATTGCACTGGCACCACTGGTAAAGGTTTTGTGTTTCTTGCTGAAAACCTACCCAAGTTACAAATGTTGAATGTTGGTGAATGTTTGATATCAGACAAAGCCCTGGTTAAAGGTGCAATGTACCTTGGCAATCTTACAGATATCGAATTTGGCTGTGAGAAGATTTCAGATAAAGGCCTTGAGAAAGCAGCTCATTATTTGACAGGCGTGTCTTTCATGACCTTGACTTCTTCTAACTGTGTAACTATGAAAGGTTTAGAAATTATTGTTAATGGCCTTCCAAATCTCAGTTATTTGGTGATAGATAATTGCAAGCAACTTCCACAACATTTAGTTACTCGACGCTTGGATAGAATGGGACTTGAGTTGCATGCATGTTGATAGTGTGGACAGTTTGAATAGTTTGTCATTATAGTGCAGACAAAGTATATGAAAAAGGTTAACTCAATAGTCTTCTTAGATTCTACCTTGTTGGTTTTTATAGTGAACTCTGTCTTTATTTTCTTCACTAGTTTATTTGCTATAATGCGGACAATAAAACATTAGTTATCTTGACTACCAGGGACAGGACTCATAAGTATCATTCTCAAACTCATTAATAATTCATGACTTGATGCACCAATAAGATGCTTGTTTTAGGGTACTTGATCCAACACTGATGCAAATTAGTTCCAAACCCATGTGCTAAGATATCTCAATCCATGAGCTAGGATATCTCAACCCCTGGGCTAGGATATCTCAACCCCTGGGCTAGGATATCTCAACCCCTGGGCTAGGATATCTCAACCCCTGGGCTAGGATATCTCAACCCCTGGGCTAGGATATCTCAACCCCTGGGCTAGGATATCTCAACCCCTGGGCTAGGATATCTCAACCCCTGGGCTAGGATATCTCAACCCCTGGGCTAGGATATCTCAACCCCTGGGCTAGGATATCTCAACCCCTGGGCTAGGATATCTCAATCCATGAGCTAGGATATCTCAACCCCTGGGCTAGGAACTAACTTACATATGATCTCTACTCACTCGCGCTTGCTCCCCAGTAGGTATTTCAAGTACCTCGTATTTACTGATTATAGCGCCGCCCACGACTAAGCGCCGCTCTTGATAAAACGCCGCACCTTATGTAAAGGCTTCTCAAAGCTCTCGGCCATCGGAACACACAAAAGCGCAATTTCTTTAGTCAGAAAATGCAAACGGCCTAATACTTCGAGTATTAAAATTCTGGTTATGCTGACGGCACGTGTTGCCATTTAGTGGTGAAAATTGAAGTTATAACGGCATTCCAAGTATTACGCAAGTGCAAAAAAGAAATATTGTAATGGACATCGTACTAGAACATCAGACTAAAGCGCTGTTACACGCTGAAACTTTCAAACTTGTGTCGATCGCCGATGCGAGACGAGTTTCATAAGGGATGTTACACGCTGAAATTTCGTCTTGAAACTTATCCGCGACACACGTTTCTGTTGCAGAAGTAGAAAGCGGTTCTACTATCACTCCGTGAATTAAACCATCTCGTGAAACCAGCCACAAAGCATTGCACCGTATAACATGGTCATTTAGCTGAAACTTTTCCCAGGTCGGTTTCACGAGACGGTGTCACGAAAAGTAGGACTGCTTTCTACTCCTACAACAAACATGAACACGTTTCAGGACAAAATTTCAGCGTGTAACAGCCGTTATGAAATTCGTCTCCCATCGGGCGATCTAGTGCAGGAATATATCGTGCAGAATTCAGTGTTCAGTTTTTTTGCTACAAGCATGAAAATTGGCACAACTGATAGAAGATAACAACATGCTGACTAATTGCTGATGTAGCGCCACGCCCAAAAATCAATATTTCCAGTTTTACCCATGCCCAAAAATCAATATTTCCACGAAATTTGATAATTATATTCTTTACAAGTACTGTTCCTTCTACTTGATTAGCTATAGTGCCCTACCCTATCTCCCATACTTGCAGTTTTATGTTAATGGATTTAATTAAATTTAAAATTAATGAAAATAACTGTTTTCTTCCACACTTTCACCATCAATTCGTTCTATTTGGTCTGTTGTACGCCCTTTCGTTTGACATGTGCTGCCACACCCAAGATTTAATACTGCCAGTACAAATATATAGGAATATCTCAAGTCTCTAAAATATCAAAATTATTTACTTTGTTTTACAGCTAAGGAAATAATAGACCGATCGATGCGATACAATAGCAACAACAACAGTCAGGGGCATAGCCACTTAACTAGCTATAGTGACCCACCCTATTTTCCATACTTGCAGTTTTATGTAATGGATTTAATTAATTTAATTCTTCGTGCTCGCCAGAGCTAACATATAGTTTGGGAATAGTAAAACGGCTTAGAATGTAGACATTTGCTAAATTTTTGGAACTTTTTGGGAAAGAGGCATGTTTTTTGTCAAATTTGATGCCCTTATAAGACTGGCTTTATTTAGCCATGCACAGTGCTTTTAGGACGTCTTGACAAGAAGACATGCTATCATATCATATACTAGGACAATCGACAGTATTTCAAAAACTGTTAAAGGGCATGCATAAAATTTTCTTGCCCGTTATGCGCCGGTTATTTTAAAGCTTCATATAAACGTGAATTATCCGAGGGAGAATGGGTACGAAATATGACAAGGACATGCCCGGCATGTCCACCCAACATGCAATGCAAGCACATTTGCTTGTTCAGCTAGCATGCCTGGCATGTCTTGATCCAACATACAATGCAAGCACATTTATAATTTCAGCTGGCATGCTCGGCATGTCTTCCCATCATGCAATACAAGCACACTATATTAGACAAGGCGCAAAACTGAAAAAGTCGATCGCAGAAAGTGCAGAAGGCATTTTGGGGTAGAGGCTGGTAATATAACTATTCTAAACCGATTTTTCATGCTGAATGCGAATATGACTGTTATCAAGACGTATTCTGCAATCTTATACGTGTAAATGACGTATTTTGAGAACCGCTACAGTCATTTCATACTGACGGCTATTTCATGTAATTCCAAAAGTTCCCAAACTTAAAAACAATTAACATGGCTGGAAAGAGCATATCAAAATCAGTAAAACTGTGAAGTTTGAAGGATATCAATTGAAAAATCAAGGAGATACGAATTTTCAAAAATCGAAATTTGTTTGTATCTCTTTCATAACTGTAAGTGTTTTCATACAAAATTTCGTTTTTCGGGATTCCTGTGGTATATTGGTTCCGATCCCGCGGGATAACGTGCAGGACAAACTAGTTTGCGATCCCGAGGAACAAAACTAGTTTGTGTCCTGTACGTTGTCCCGCGGGATTTGAACGAATATACCACATGAATGCCAAGCGCATGCGCGTCAATTTTGTTAAATTATTATTAAGGTAGTTCCGGACCCTTGCTACTGCGCATTTCCCGCGCGCATTCGAGCGCGCGCACTTTTATTAGAGAGCATTGGTATTACCGTGGGGAGTCTGGGCACTAGTAAGAGAGCGATTGAAAACGTAGAAACTCAAACTTTAGTAGAGAAAAACTTTAATCAAGAAATCTTGTACACTATGTAATGTAGGTATTTAACCTGAAACTTTTAAATTTAGTTAATCTTATCAGCAAAAAATATATATCTCGACTTGTGTCGAAAACAACCCACGTACTACAAAGTGTCGGTATACGACGGATCTATTAGAAGATCTAATTGAATACGTATATTGAAATAATTTGAGAAACTTGAAGAAACAATACGTCGTAGAACTGGAATTCTTTAATGTGCGAATTTTCGACTAGCCAATACTAGTCTTCATCAGGCTAAAAAAGGATTACAATTGGAATCGGTAAATGTATATATAAGATGTGGATATAGGAAGTGACGTAACAGGAAATAGATATACAAGTTTACAAATGTGGCAAATAGACGGAAATTACAGTAAAGATAAGAAATGGTAATACTTATAACAGCATATGTATAAAAAGAATGGAAATAAAACTAAAACGTATCATCGCGTTTATTAAGTCCATTAGGTTCAAGGGAATTAGCAAGCGTGGTTATATAGTGAGCTTCTTTAGCTTTGCGGATGGCATCGCGATTAGAGATGATTATTTCAATGGGGATAAGTAAAACGTTAGTTATAGAGTGATCAGAGTTGGCAAGGAAATGTTCAGAAACAGCGGTGTGAGGTGATGTAGAGTGGGGTGTGTCAATTTTGCGTCGATGTTCGTTAAATCTGTCTTTAAGTCGTCGTTTGGTTTCACCAATATATTGTTTGTTACATTTGGTGCAGTGTATCATGTAAATAACGTTTTTAGAATTACAGGTTATATGAGAATTAATAGTACGGGTTAAACCAGTAGAGGAGAATGTTATTTCTTTAGTACCGTGAGCAATGAAATTACAAGTGAGGCAGCGATTAGAGTCACAACGAAAGATACCTCGTGGAGTAGTGTTAGTATTATTAGAAGAAGAGAGTTCCGGAAGTTTGGCTGTAACCAAAAGGTCTCGCAGATTAGGAGAGCGCCGAAAAGCAACAACAGGAAGTTCTGAAAAAACTTCCTTACAGCGATTAGAAGAGTGGAGTATGTTGAAATGTTTCTTGATGATAGATGAAATGGATGGTAACATGGGATTATAAGTTAGAATGAATGGGATGCGGTTAGTAGATGATTTGGGCTTGGGTTGTAAAGCAACATGTCGAGGTACATCGGCAGCTCTGTTAATTTGTTTTTTAAGAAAATTAAGTGAATAGCCACGTTTGAGGAGATATGAAATTAATTCAGAAGAGCGAGTTTTGAAAGATTGATCAGTGGCTCGATGATACGTTTTAGTTTTATTTCCATTCTTTTTATACATATGCTGTTATAAGTATTACCATTTCTTATCTTTACTGTAATTTCCGTCTATTTGCCACATTTGTAAACTTGTATATCTATTTCCTGTTACGTCACTTCCTATATCCACATCTTATATATACATTTACCGATTCCAATTGTAATCCTTTTTTAGCCTGATGAAGACTAGTATTGGCTAGTCGAAAATTCGCACATTAAAGAATTCCAGTTCTACGACGTATTGTTTCTTCAAGTTTCTCAAATTAATCTTATCCATCGAAGAAGCCGGCGAGAAAATCGCTAAAATGGGTGATATTTGGTGTTTGTTTTCGGTGTGTTTTCCCTTTTGTGCTTTTCTAACTCTTGAAATAATACGGTGATCCCTGTTTTTTTCTTTTAATTCAAGAGAATACTTATCATTTTTTTTGATTTAAAAAATAAAAATACAGCTTCATTGATTGGATTGTCGTAAATTTAATTTTCCACATTGTTACAGTCCGTAAACGATTTCGGAGCGCGTAATTGGGTAGGAATTTGATTCTAGAATGCCCTTTTAATCATGTTTGCAACTCATCAAACAATACATACGATTACAACTGCTAGATAAACCTCACATCTCTCTTTTGAGACGGTCAAGGCGTTTCTCGGAAAAATTTTGTTCGCATTCTTCAGACCATATGGATTACGTACATTTTGCAAAAAATCGCGGAAACTCATTGAAAATACCACCTTTTACGACATCGTATAGCTCAGAAACCAATACGGTGACCCCCTCTTTTTTTCTTGGTTTTTGAATTGCCAAACAATTATCTTTAAATGACAGGATTTTAAAGGAAATCCATTGATGAAATCTAAGACTCCGGAACTACCTTAAAAAGCCTCAGGAGAAGTGGCTGGGCTGCCTTTGGGCTGCTTCAACAAGCGCTACATTCCATTCCAAATCGTTAACCAATTAGAGCGTTGCGTGACGATGCTAAACACGGCTGCGAGGGAGACTAAGTTTAGTTCAACCGCCTTAACTTTATGAAATTATTTCATTCAATAACTATTTTAGAGCTTACCAACTTCGATAATATTCGTTCTAGGAAAATCAAAACTTTCACACTTTCACACTCAAACCTGTCAAACCAGTATAGAGGAGTAAAAATATCGCTGGATATTTTTACTCGCTCCAGTCCTACTCACGCGATAATTTTACTCGTCGATGATGAGATGGATAATAAATCTTGTTACTTTAGTCTTTTCTGAGTAATATGCACTACAAGAGCATACCATGTCCACGGGAAAGTAGTCTCTGTGATTATATATATATTTTAATTTTTACTGAGCGGCTCGCGCTTCACGCTCGCATTTTAAACAGAACTAGACCCTTGTATCAAGGGTGAGTCGTGCCAGATTGGAGTAAACTTTTTGGGGCAGAACTAGACAAGCGAAACACAGCATGGAGAAGAGAACGGGAGGGTGGGATCAAGGATGGGTACTAGACTCTTTTTAAGCGACCATTTTGAAATGAGTCTGAAAGGATCGAGAAAGGAAAATACAGTAGAAAACAATGCAAACTTAAACAACATGCATATCCCCAGTATAGCTTGGACTATACTAAACCTAATTCTCGTTTTAATACCCTGCTACCGTGTTAGAGTGAGGGCACTTAACCCTTGAAACAAAATCTAATAGTCAATGCCTAATTGTTCAATCGAAACAAAAGTAAAGTACCCTCACTGTATTCTGTTTGTAACAAAAGCTAATGTCCCATGTTGGATATTATGCATGAGTCAAAGCAAACCATCCCCCCCCCCTCCGCATCCCCCACCACCACACACCCGACTGGGTGGGGATTAGTGGTACAATTGAAAGACGGGATGTGCAAATGTTGGTAAATGCCCAACATGATGGTGCAAGAATGAGCATCAACCCCCTCCCCCCAATATGAATTGTCAAATGGCTGTGATTTTCTGCATTTTTCTCAACTGTTGCCCCACCCAATCTAATTTTCACTTTGTCCCCACCCCCTGAGGCATCATAGCATGTCACATTTGATCCTAAGCCTCACATTTCCACTACCCTGTCCTGGGTTGGGGTGGGGGTTTACTTTGACTAGTGCTGTACATTGGAAAAATACATAGAACATAATGTCACACAATAAGCTCCCTTGTTGTGTCACACAATTATTTTCACTTTATCCTTAAACAATACACCCTTTGTCGCTACGCTCGTGGTTCCACTTGAGTTTTGAACATTTTTGTGACGTCATCTATGATCAATAAGAGGACAGACAATGAAAAACTATGTTCGATTTGTTAAATAGACGAAAACTCATTTTTAGAGTCGTGCGCGCGGCCTAAAGGCCTGGCACGACTAAATATATGACACTGCAGGCCAAATAATCTTAACAGGTTAAACTTTCTCGATTTTAAAATACTTATATACGGCACTACAAAAGCATGCAGTGTCTATGAGAAAGTGCCAGAGTGAGTTGTTTGTGATCACCTGTAGCGGGAGTATAGATAGCTCAATTTTTGATGAGCGGCTCGCGCTTTCTGCCTTTACAACAGATGGGGATTCCCATATATAAGAGGACGGGGATGCTCGTCGGAAATTTTGAAAATGACCCCTAAAAGGTACCTGAGTGGGAGTGGCAACAATTCATTTCTACCCCTAAAAGGTACCAATTCAAAAACAATAATAAATAATTAAAGTAATGAAACACTTTGTTATCGATGTGCTTTGAAGATTCAATTCAGATCATCGAAATCGTCCCTTTCATGCTTATTTTAGGTAGTTTATTTACTCCAAAACAGTCCCTAAAAGGTAGAGTGCTTACAATATATCCGTGAAAAACTTTGTAAGAAATTGCACTAATTTGCACTAATTAAACAATAGAAAACAAAGGATTTCGCGCTATTTAGTACAATTTAGTTCGCTAACTTTTTCACGGTTATATTGTAAGCACTCTACCATTTATGTCTCTGGTAGTCCCCGTCCATTTACGATTGGAGTCCCCCCCGGGTACACAAACTTTTTGGTCGCCGATCAGTACTTCCATTGAACAATCCAATTCGATTCCATTGCTCAATATACGGATTTCATACAGGGATTTTGTAAAAATTCTGACTGCCGAATGGATTGTATTATAACTTTGTTAAAAAATATCGACCAAGCCGACACAAGAAAAAATATCGTGCAAGGGTTGAGATAAAAAAGGACAAAGGCAAACGAAAAGTGATATTTTGATACCTGCATCTTACAAGAATAATTTTGCCTTGGATATCTTGCCACAAATTCCCCTCCTAGCCCACCTCGATACCCAAGTAGGTACATGAATATTTATGAATTGTTTTGTGACGTTATGAGCTATGATTGGCTATACGAAACAATACAAGTGAATTTGATGTTCAGCGACGTAAAAACGACTTGTAGGCTGGGAATTATGTTATAGACATCAACAAAACCTTAGGGGTTTCAGCCTTTGTTTCGTTTTAAAATCTTTAAATATGTGAAATTGTTTCAGGACCGCCTGAATATATTATACTGACAAACAGCAAGGTACTTAAGTAATAACCGAAGCCTGAATTATTTATAATTCGACTGATCTTTTGGCCATAAACGATCTGGTGTAGGACTATGACAACTTGACCCAATGGATGATATTTTTATCGATCTTAATTTCTTAACGGAGTCAGAGAGAGATCTACTCCAGGATGTTTTAGCGAGAGACGATGAATTCAGAAGGCAGGAGAAAAGACGACTAAGGTACACACAAGCGTTTTGTATGTTTACTATTGTTGTTGGTCGATATTTAATAAATTATTAACTTGATTTTTCACCTGTAACGTGACTTTTTGAAGTTTGTTCTTTTGTATTCTTAATATTAGTGAAACTATGTTAATTTCTTTTAACCGTTTCAGCGACCTAAAGAAGGAGCTTGAGAGTACAAAGAAATCTAATGCAATAAAAGCTTCAGAGACTGTAGATCCCAATACAAAGGTCTGCGCAAGATGCCATCAGAATTTAGGGATTTTGTTCAACACTGGAGCTTTTTGCCCAAAATGTAAAGCCAGAGTCTGCAAGTCTTGTCGATGTCATGCCAATAATTGGTGGTTATGTAGTCTTTGTGCAAAAGTCAGGTAATATTTTAAGGTTTTTGAATATAACTCTGTATAACTGCTTCATAATTAACAGCTTTGATATCGCACACAAATAAACTCATAAAAGTTTTAACGATAACTTATAACTTAACTGGTAAATCAGTTAATATGATAATATTCTTGTGCTTTGATGTATTTATAAAACTTTGTAGTTACTATAGTTTATTGTTTAAAGCTGTTAATCTATTATATACGTGTACTGGTCAATATCACTTAATAAGTGTCTGATAAATATGCATATTGCATAGTAAGTATTACATATTTAGGCGATGAGTGTGGTTCTCCAATTAAGTTGATTGCTGTATTCAAGATAACTTGTTTAATAACAATAATGCAACTCAAAATTTCATATCAAATAAATTTACGTAGTTATTGTGAACATCAAATTCATACCTAAAAACAGGAAAAATAGAGAAACATTTTGAAACGGCCAATATATGCAAAGAGCTAGTCCATCAAGCATATTATTTCTAGAATTGTAAATACTATTTAGTTTCTAAAAGTAATCTATATAGATAAGCCAGTAGCAAATTTAATCTGTGGGCTTACAAACTAAAAGATAGGTCACAGCTCAATTATTTACAAGGATATAATGACAGATGTTGTTGACAAGAACCTGCTGGGATCTCTGTCAATACTATATAATATCCCTTTTCTCTGATATTTTTGAAGCTACCAACATTGCTATGTCCTTTAACTTGTTGACGCTGGGAAATGCTTTTTAGAGTTTTAAAGAAAAATACAATCTATCACATATAGTGTGACACACTCCCTGCATTTTTGTAAAGGAGCACTTGGATCAAAATCAATGAAAATTAACAATTACTTGAAACCCATGAGACCTATGTATACACTCAGTGGCAATAATCAAGATGAAGCAACATTTAAATTCTTAAGGGTGTACTGACATATAAAAATGGCCCGTTGCTAGGGAAATTTGAAAATGCTCTAAAATGCCACCAAATTGTCATATGGCTTTTGTATTTTGTAGTTTGTCTTCCCTGAGGGAACTTTCGCATTTTATGATGCCATTGCATGACGTCATCATGTGACGTCATAGATACAGAAAAAAGCTATAACTTTTTTCAGCACTGTATATTTGAGAATTTAAAATGTGTAGTTCCAAAAAATATCCATACCCCCACCATGGAGGGAATTGGAAATTCTGAAGGGGAGGGGGGTCAGAAAACGCGTGCGTGTGTGCCTATTCAATTGCCGGCCAAAAGAAGACCCTATTTTGCATAGCAACCGTTGCACAGCAATGATATTTAATTCGTACTGTACTAATCCAAAAGAGATGCATAAAATTGGCAAAGCTCTTAACATCTAAATTGTGAGAAAATGATGTCATTATGACATCAATTACTGCGTCAACCCTATTATTCTTTTAGGTTTTAAAGCATATTTCTCTGTGATAACGAGCTTAAAATGTAGATTTTTTTGTCAGAGACTAGCTATTTTTAACTATCTACTCTTCATAAAGAAATAATCAGTTTCCAATTTTCTTCGATTTTCCCCCAAGTGGGCCTTTAAACAGTCTGTTTCAAGAATGAGGGTGAATTTTATGTTAGTTTACTAAGATGATGCTAGTCCTAAACAATTCTTAATGGCCTGCATTATTATGAATAAATTATATGTGAGGCAAATCAAACCTTGAATTATGCCCAGGAGATCCTTTTCCACTTCCTCATGCACCTTTGCCTTGGGTCAAATCCTGATGATGTAAGTTTTGATGCCACACACGCTCCACTTAATCTTATTGTTTGTCTTTTAAAATGTGTTTTGTTATTTATTTGTTTTTTCATTGTAGGGAGGTCAAGGCCAAATCAGGAGCCTGGTTTTATGATCAAGTCAAGTCAAAATCTCAGGCACGCTCTTTAGTTGGCAGTTCCTTGATTAGAGCTTCACTAAAAAGAAGAAAGACAAGCTCAAGTAGAGAATTTGAAGGTGAAGGTGTTATTTCTTTTCTTTTTTCCTTTTTTTCCAACCTCCTTTAACCCATCCTTTCCTCCAATTTCCCCCTTGCAAGAGATCAAGGGCTTCTTGGTAATGCTCAGACTGATCCTCTGAATTAAAAAAAACTCTGCCACACATTTAACTTTATACTGAGAAACCCATTCTTTATTTGTTAATTGGGGCTGTTTATATGGCAAATTGTTCCTGCTTGCTGGGATGACTCCTTTGTTTTCTTTATTCTGGGTAAAACAAAGCAAGAGTTATCCTGGCTACCAGATACAACTCACCTTTATATAAACAGCCCTTTAGTATTATTACAATAATTGATTTTCAAAAAATAGCCTGATTTTCTGGTGGGTGGGAGGAAAGTGGATGACCCTGAACATCTGTAAATCAGGAATACACTTGGCAAAGATGACACAAAAGACCTGGACCTTATGCTTCAAGATGTAAGGTTGAAGCTGTGATACACATATTCCATTCCCAATCTGGACAAGCAAATTCATGAGAGGTCCATTTATTATCATAATTTGGATAATTTCACACTGTCAAACAAAAGTCTTGACTGGGAATAGGGTGACAGCCCGGGGGGGGGGGAACTCCGATCGTAAATGGACAGGGATGCTCGACGTACCTTTTAGGGGTCAAAATCAGTGATCTGGTACCTTTTAGGGTATCTCAAACTTTAGTGGACTACTAGAGACCTAGCTGGTACCTTTTAGGGTGATTTTTTCCTCCATCAACGATTAAATACTGGAAACAAAGATCGGATTGCACGACCATTACATTGGTCGTATATAAATAGACACAATTGATCGCTTGATTGACTAAAATATGCAAAATGTTAAATTCAGTGTTTTTGAGTTGGTACCTTTTAGGGGTAAAAACATGTATTGCCACGCCCACCTGGATATGACTTTGGTCATCTCAATGGCTTATTGACTGTAATGTGTTAGATAATTGCACTCTTCCCATTTGAGACTTTTATTCAATGTGCTGCATAATAAATGCATTCTGCAGATGGTTATAATAAAATTGTGATCAAACTCTTTTGCATTAGATATATAATTAAATAAGTGATCTAACCAAGATATCAAATCACTGTTACTTAACCCTTTATAAGACGACCACCTCACTACAATGGATATTATTTGTTGGTCTGTTTGTCGAAAATCTGTTGTTTCATTGTAACTCAACCCTCTATAAGATGACCACCTCACTACAATGGATACTATTTGCTGGTCTGTTTGTTAAAAATTATTTTGTTGTTTCATTGTAACATAGCCCTCTATAAGACGACCACCTCACTACAATGGATACTATTTGCTGGTCTGTTTGTCAAAAATCTGTTGTTTCATTGTAACATAGCCCTCTATAAGACGGCCACCTGATGGTTCCTAGGTTGCCCATGTAACTGAACAATGTTTCCTTTTTGTTTTATTAGATCAAATGCCAACTCCACCAATTATTGGCTTGAATCATGACAACCAGAAAGTCCATCGACCAATACCTGTTCACATGTCCGCCATACGAGAAGGCAAAACCGAGGAAAAGAAACATGGCAGCAAAGATGAATCAATGGACGATGACAGGGAAATAAATGAGGTAAACCAGAATTACAAACCAGCATATAACAAAGCAATTCCTGCAAAGAAGAACTTCACTAGCAGTAGTTTCAGTGACAAGGAAGAAGCAGCTGAAGACAGTGCTGAAGAATCTGGTCGCTCTACACCAACACAAGACAGTTTGTCAGGTAAGGTTTTATATCCTGAAACGAATTCAAATACATGAAAATGGTTGATAGACAGTGTAGAATTATAAGGAAATAACTACTTGCCATATTTGAAAGATGGGGTGATTTTCTTCATGAAAAGAACTGGTTTTTTGGGGGCAATTCCTACGAAACTTACAGCTAATCGAGTGAAGTCACAGGCAGCCCAGCCACTTCTCCTGACAATGTATGTTTATTTTAATAATTTATTAAAAAGATAAAAAATGCGCGCGCTAGCCCTCCTTGTTTAATTTGCTTGGCGCGCGCGCTTGTTATGCATGGGTTTCCTGTGGTAGTATCGCGCGCTTGTTGTGAATGGGTTTCCTGTAGCTTTGTCCCGCGGGATCGCCACAGGAAACCCATTCACAACAAGCGCGCGCTCGTCCCGTGGGATATCGGGAGGATATTACCACAGGAAACCCGTGCATAACAAGAGCGCGCGCGCCAAGCAAATTAAAACAAGCGCGCGCATTTTTTTGTCTTTTTAGCGTATCAATAAAATAGTAAATAAATTATTAAAATATAAACTTCGTCACAAGTACAGGCTTCGTCAGGAGAAGTGGCTGGGCTGCCTGTGGTGAAGTCAGCAATTAACTTTTGTGGCCGAAAAAGACTGGGAATGTGTTAAAAAACAGGGAGACCGGTTCATTCACTGCAGGAAAACGAACCGTTGTTGATATTGCAAATGAAAATGCATTAGGTGCAAGGTTGTATTTTGAAGAGAGGATAAATTGTTAGTTTCACCCTACGAATTCTGCCGAGCTAGACTGTACCCAAAAACGTACGAATTAAAATGGTGCTCCTCCACTGAAAACAACGAAATTGGTACGGGTACACCCTGTTCCGATGGCATATACAAAACTGACGAACAACAAAAGTAATTCCCGGTTCCGTGAGGACTGGGAGCAAATGTATATCAAAAAATCGATGTCTTCTAGAGCAATTCTCACCCCTCTCCACTGCAGTTGCTTCGGTAGCTCAGTGGTAGCTAGAACACCCGTCATGAAATTGGGGTGTCGTAGGTTTGAGCCCCGCGCGCTCGGAGCATCTGATTTTTTATCATACATTTGTTCTGATTAACTTCCATCTTTAGAAAGTTTATCAGAAGTTGACTTCTCTGATGATGAACGATATGGTACGGTTTTGTTTTGTTTGTTTGTTTGTTTGTTTGTTTTTCACGTTTGTACTGTATAGTATCGAGATAAACATTGGTAATTTTTACCTTGATATTTCTGATCGAAATGATATCCTCCACATCTATCCTAATATAAAAGTCAGCAATGAAATTCAAGAGTGCACGAAAGCCCAAGTGACATTTTCAGGACAATTTGTAAACCAGGGCGGGCCCATTACTCCTGAGGACTCGATAGACCAGATAACATATCGGGCCAGTAATTTGTGGGAATAATTCCGGCAGTGCGCGAGCTCCCGTAAACTTCCCGTCAAATCATAGAAATTGAAAATCACGTGCGCTTTGATAAATACCTGTAAACTTTACTGGGTAAGTTGACCGTAAAGTTATCGTGTCTTTCGAGAAACGGGACCCTGATGAACGAGAGTTATGGGAGCGATACATCGATTGAAAGATGACTGACGAGATGTTGTTCGATCTCTTTTTAGTCAAAGTAACTCGAAATGCAAACCACAGCCATGTCAATGACGATGAAATGTCAGGCTTTCTAGATGGAATCCTGCAGCAAACATCCAATGAAGCAGAAGACACTCATTCACATGATAAACGTGATGATGATTCAGAAGAATTCAAGTCCTTGGAAACTAATGGTTACTATGACAACTCGATAAAACACGTCCATGAGCTTCATTCAGAACCTGTTGATGTTGATAACGTAGAGCATACCAAGGTAGGTGTTAGCCTGCGTTGCTGGCGGTCTGCGGTTTTTGGGCGGAGAAAGACCGCAGACCGCCAGCAACGCAGGCTAGGTAGGTGTCAATTGTGAGTAGCAAGTGACTCCTCCCCTTATACCACAGGAATCCCAATCCTAGAAGTTGCCAACTGAGATATCGATGGTTTCTAATGTCCATGGGATAATACGAAAGAAACTGACTAGCCTGGCTCTTCCATAACATCCTCGGAAACCTATTTTCATTTCTTTACCGAATCAATTTTCAGTGCATGTTAGTTTGCGCGAGTTCTGTGGTCAAAACAATAGTCCACCAAAGGTGCTCAATAGCCGACTTGCAAGATACATTTGCACACTTCACTTGTCACATACAAAGGAATCAAGACGAGGCTACGTGCATAAAGCTCAGTCATTCGTAAAAAGACAAGTTTTAGCACGTAGTCTCATTCTAAATCCTTTGTATGTGGCAAGTGAAACATATCTGGAACTGGACTATTGAATTGTTTTTGGTGGTGGGTATCGCGATATCATACACCCTAACCCTTGTGTGTTTCTATTCAGACAATACTTTTATTACAGCAATTTGGAGATGTACTATCACAACCTACCCGTCCTGCACCCCATCCCTTATCCGCGAGTAAATACCCTTCATGTAATTATCTACAAGTTTTCGTTGTGTTCGTTTCTACATTTCTTGCCTTGCTAAGGGTTTGGCCACTAAAATACTGAGCAAAAGAGAATCTAAATTGGGAGCCTTACAGGTGTACTCTATTTTGTGTAATGTTTTAGAAAATTGAATATTCGAAATATAACGCACTCGCTGATTGGTTGGCTAACGAACAGAGACGTGCTGCACCAAAACGTCGAAAATGTTTTAAGTATAGTATAAAGAACGAGAGAGAGTGTTTTATCGGATATAAAGATCCGAGCCGTAGGCGAGGATCTTTATACCGATAAAACACGATCTCGAGTTCTTTATACGGCTTAAAAAACTCCAACACATATTAGAGTGGTTCTCTAAAAGAAATTCAAAAATATCTTCATTTATCTTGGAGAAAATCGAGGTTAAAGTTTATGTAAATTAGGCCGAATCTTTATCAGATTTAAAGACACTCGTCACGGTGGCGATTTTCATTGTGTTTGCCTTATGAATTATTAATGAGTTTTTTAAGCAATATTAAAGGATTGATTATGTCTCTGCGTCAGTATATGAACACTCTGGAAGATGTAAAGCACTTGTATTGAAAAGCGAAAGAAACACCCGGCTTCGTTTCGTATTCCTAAGCTTGCTTTTCGTGTGCTCTACATCTTCCATCGTGTTTATATCACAGTACAGAGACATGCGCACCTTTTTTTACATTAGATATCGTTTGATTTATAACAGGACCATCTAAATGTTAACACAGTGGAGAAATACCAGCGAACAGGATCAACTGCAGGCTCTGTTGACTCATTTCAAACTGCGGCTGAATTCACTACACCAACTGGAACTCCATCTCACTCAGACTTCAATACGCCAACACAATCGTTGCCTAGTGACGACGAATCAGATTTCTTAGATGCACGTGACTCCACCCCAATCCCCCCACAGCATGAAGAACAATGTAAGTAGCTCGTTGATTGGTTTTTACTTTAATTTATTTCATTGACGAATAAGATCATCAGTTGGTCATTTATTTTACCTTTAAAAGAAGTAAAAAAGTTTATTTTACATATTTCTCGCCAAAGCAGTCCTCTTATAATTTCTTTTATTACCAGCCATCTAGTTTATGGGATAATAGGCAGACTTAACAAGCATGACGCGAATACAGGACGTGAGATGACGAATTCAGTATCATATTCACTCGTTACATTACTATCGTGACGACGTCGCGACTCCACGTTCAGGACGCCATTTCACTTGTCTTCGCGTCTTCTTCTTAACGTCAGTGACGTCAATGGTCATTTCGAAAAAATCAGCGCGGTCTCTTTTTTGACGTCGCGTCTCGTTTGTTAGATCAGTCATAAGGCCTGGACACACGATGTAACATTTCCTAATGTTATACCGTCCAGTGACCCCAGCAACTGTTGCGCGCAATGTCGCAGGTTTAGGATCAAATACTTCTGCAACATTAGCGTAGCATTGCAGAGGTAGACACACGGTGCAGCTGTGTTCCGAGCTATATTGCAGACGATATTGCATCATGTACGTCTGACATCCTATTTATCTTGAAATCACTTTGTAATCATTTACAAAAACGAGGGAGTTGGAACCAGGAATAATGGGTATACCGATAACGTACCTAATCATTAACTCTAAGATCGTAAGAATTTACTAATAGATAATTTCAACATTTTAGTTCACAGTTTCCAAGATACCTATCAAGCTGATTCAGAGCATGTAAGTACTGTTGACTATGACATAACTCATACCTTAGATTTGATGTATTTAAAACTTGTACTTTACACACAGGAAAGTTTCTCAAACAAATACAAAGCTTATTACAAAACACGTTTTTAAGACAGTGGGGTGAGAATTACTACAACTCCCTTAACAAAGATTTACTACAACTCCCTTAACAAAGATTTTAAGCTCAATCCAAAACGATTTTGGTCAGTTTTCAAGATCAATAGCAATACTTCTAGTGTACCAATTCAAGTTGTTAAGGGATGCAACGACATCAAGGATGGTCCAATCCCTGGTGTTGATATACCAAGCCCCAAATATGCATCCACACCTCCCGCAGTTGCAGAACTCTTCAATGAACATTTTACATCTGTCTTCAATGACACAGTAATTGAGGAATCGTCTTCTCCTACCACTCAAGTTTCATCTCAAGGAAACGATCTAACAGAAATACGTCTTACCTCACAGGAGGTACTCGATGTACTAAAAAGTCTTGATGTAAACAAAGCCTCGGGCCCCGATGGCATCACCCCTCGGTTATTTAAAGAAACAGCTGAACAGATAGCCCCATCACTGACTATGTTGTTTAACCAGTCTCTCAGCTCTGGTATTGTCCCTGATGAGTGGAAGTTAGCAAACATCGTGCCTATTTACAAAAAAGGAGACAAATCTTATGTTGAAAACTATCGACCAATTTCACTCCTGTCAATAGTGTCTAAGATCCTAGAACGTTGCATCCTTGACAACTTACGTGATCATCTGATGACTTTAATCAACCACACACAGCATGGTTTCATTCCTGGAAAGTCCTGTACCACGCAGCTTATCGAAGTGCTTGATCATATTGGTGCCCTCTTAGATCAAAACAAACAAACGGATGCCATATATCTTGATATGTCCAAGGCATTCGATAAAGTTAATCATGCTGCGTTGATTAAAAAGTTGCGTAGTTTCAATATATCTGGCAACCTTCTAAAATGGTTTGATTCCTACCTATGTAATCGAAGGCAAAGAGTTACTGTACTTGGCGCAACATCCGCCGAGAGAAGCGTCACTTCTGGAGTCCCCCAGGGCTCAATTCTTGGTCCGGTTTTGTTCTTGCTGTATGTGAACGACCTACCAAATGCCGTTAAAAATTCAAAGTGCGCTACATTTGCTGATGATACCATGATCTTTAGACCTATCGCCTCCACCCTAGATGTAAACTCCCTTCAGGAGGACCTGTCCAATCTTCAATCATGGTCTACAACGTCTGGACTTCATTTCAACTCTGATAAGTGTAAATACCAAAGAATAACAAGAAAGAAAAATCCTATACAATCAACCTACAATTTGAATGGCAAAGCTCTCGAGACCATGTCCAGCGAAAGATATCTTGGTGTCTGGATCTCTAACAACCTCACGTGGGCTAAGCACACATTAGACCGATGCACCAAGCCCAATAGGCTACTTGGCTACGCGCGACGTTGTGCGAGAGAAATAAAGAGTTATAGTGTACGTCGAACCATCTACCTTACTATCGTGCATCCTGCCTTAGGCTACGCTACCCAGCTCTGGTGCCCTCAATCAATCGACCTAATGCAGAGAACCGAACGCATCCAGAGACGTGGAACGAAATTTATACTAAATCTTCCTTTCATCTGCTCTAAAAGTTATAAGGAGAGACTTCTGGACGCCGACCTACTACCACTTACATATTGGCATGAGTTCTTGGATTTGGTCTTTTTCTTCAAGGCTATAAATGGACTAGTCAAGCTGTCTGATGAGGTCCTACCGCCAGTTAAAGTACAAGCAAGAGTAACTAGATCAAACTACAGAGATAACATGTGTTACCAAATAAGGAAATCCCGAACAGTGACTTACCAACATTCGTTTTTTATAAGAACTAGCAGAATCTGGAACATTCTTCCACAAGAATTAAGGGATCCCAACATCACCTTACATAACTTCAAGAAAATACTGTATGGTTACTACAAAACGTCTCTCACGAGTAACTATGATGTTGATAATCCGCGCACATGGAAGTCTATCTGCCCAAAATGTAACACGTGCAGAACTTTAAGTGAAACTATACGATGCTGCTTTTGAAATAACTGTCTATCATATCATATCATAATTTGTACAGTCACGTAATTGTTTGTTTGTTTCATGTTTATGGGGTCCCACAGTAATTGGTAAACCGTTGTGGGTTACCCGCCCCTAGGGGGCAAAGTCTAATAAATAAATAAAAAATAAAATAAAATAAATAAAAAATGACCGATAAAACTTTACCGTACAACTTTGAACATGGAGTCTTATTTGTGCTGTGGACTCTACTGGCTGAAACGTCAATCTTAGTTATACATTGAAATTTGTGCATGAACTAGTAGTGTACTCATCGTATTGAATAATTCCACAAGACCTGTAACGTGTTGTCAATCTACAAACCGAGAACTAGTATATCAAAATATTAAAGTAAAAATAGCCGAAATAATCCTGAGATTGAGTCAAAACCTCTGGTCTCCCAGGTAATCAAGAACTAGAATAAAACGTGCAATACTGAAAATCTTGGATAACCTTGCTAAGGCAAACAGATCGCAAAATCGGTGTTACAAAAATCTTAGCTTAACAAAAATCCTCAACGAGCTACAAATGATCTAAAATATAAAATCAATGCATAGAAAAGTGTAGCGCAACGGTATAAATAAGCTGATATTCGCTTGTTCTTATGAATTGTAATCATGACTTTCAGCATGGCCGCCACGAGGACGTCGTTCCACCACAGATTGTAACTACAGCTGTTGATGACGATGCAACAAACGTAAATGAAGAAAACGTCGATGATACTCAAGAAGACATCGATGAAGCTTTTGCTGTCTACGGTACAGATTTGTCTCGACGAACACTGTCTGATCGATTTGAAATGGTAAAGTACCAAGCCATCACAGTTGTAATGTTATATAGCTAATTCAATTAACGTTGTCGCTGAAAAAAGCCTAAAGCCTAAAGCTTTGAGAGCGGAATCATGAAAAATTTTTATCGCCGTGACATCATTACCGAATAAAAAACTCACTGTATGCTTGCCAATCAGCTACAACTTGGCTACTTGGACACATATTCCTTAATTTCTCAGATAGCCTACAAAGAAGTGTGTTAGTACACAAAAGTTATTTGAAAGGCTTTAGCCTTTAGGCTTTTTCAGCGACAACGTTAATTGAAATAGCTATATCTCATACCTTAAAGGTTTTTGTGACTATTTTACTGTCGATGACCCACAGCATCACTCATGTGCAGTCAAGAGTTTTCTTGTATATATCTATCATAAACTAGGGTTGACGAAAGAGAGGCCTAAACCTACGAGATTAGACCGAAAAGGAGTATGAATAGATGCAAAACTTTTACTCTCACAAATTCACTTAAGACGTCAAAATGTGGTAAGAACACCCGTCACGCAACTTGATGCCTTCATGTGGCATGGTAATTTGTACTACCACACTTTGACGTCGTCTGCGCATCTATTAGAGTACACAGTCACGGAAAATGGAAACTATTTGTTAACGCCACGACGAGCTAGAGACCAATTAGAGCGCGCGTAAGATTCTTTAACGTCATTTGTGGGTGTGTACTGTAAACACACATGGAAATATGAACTCTTATTATTATTGATTATTGTTACCAGTCAGATTGCGAGATTTTGTTCGAATGTTGTAAAATGTCGTGTTGATTTTCGTGCAGTTTTATAGCGGAGCTCCCGCGCGGGCCGAAGGCCCGCGCGAGCGGAGCACCATACCTAAGAAAAAATGGTAACCCATCGAGTTGATTTTTCATGGCTTGAGTATACGGCACTTCCGTCCGTCCGTCCGTCCGTCCGTCCGTCCGTCCGTCCGTCCGTCCGTCCGTCCGTCCGTCCGTCCGTCCGTCCGTCCGTCCGTCCGTCCGTCCGTCCGTCCGTCCGTGTACATCGCGATGCTGATTGGCTGATTGATTTTTGGCGCCAACTTGAGCGCGCGCTGACACTTTGAAAACTGGAAATTTACAAGTTTCCTCGCAGTTTTAACTTGCAAAACTTAAAAAGATTCTTCTCAAAACCTCGTAAAAATTTAGCGATTTTCATAATCATTAATCTGTACCAATCTTGACAGGTTAAAGCGAAAAAAAACCCCGTATTTTTGAATTTTTTTTCGAGCCCAGTGTCGTTTCAAAAACTGCTCGAAAGACGAAGGACACAGAGAATATTTTCAAAGTTGGACGACTTTTTAGTTGGATTCGTAGCTTCAAAAAACTTCTCATAAAGAATGAGTTATTGAAGATCGTGTATTATTCGTTTCGTGAAGATGCCTTCAGTATAAAGCTGCTTAAAAATCTAGTCAAAGTTGGAAATCAAGAATCGTCTGCATTGAGCGTGAAACAAGGACTACGCTTCTAAAGACAACAAGGAAAGCTCTTCAAGGTAAAGACCCTGGCCAGAAAATGTTGTCAAAAAGTCTCTTGTACCTATATTTCATCTTTTATCTTTTATTTGGGATTGATGACTTTTATGCACGTTGAACTGTGGCCAAGTTTAAACAAACACTCGATCAAGTATTAAAGTCTTACATGAAATGTACAACGACATTTTGTTTTACGGTGAACTTTTTGCACTAGTTCTAATAATAATAAAATTAGTAAAAAAATGATTTTCAACTTATTTCAACCCCACTAATGTGTAAATACAGCTCAAGTTTGGGTCTGGAATTTAATGAAAAAATTGACAGGCAAAAAGGAAGGAATTTTGCATGCAAATTAGAGTTGTTTTACATTAAGCACGAAGTTGAAAATGCTTATTAACCTTGTTTTCTTGTTATGTCAAGTAGCTGTTTATAATCACTTTAAATTGTATTATCAGTGTAATCTGGAAGAGACAAGGGTTCACCTAGTGTGTCATTCTATTCTACATTAAATAACAAGACAAAACAACAACAACAACCACAAAAAACAAGATGTCAGAAATATACAGACAAATCAAGATATGTTGTTCTGTAATATTCAGGATGTTGAAAAGGTTTAATTACTTGTATCAATTTAAAAAAAGGTTTTTGAGATTTTTGTTTCTATTTCTGAAAATTATGAACCACTACAAAGTCAATTATGAAATCTGACAGTGAATCTGAATATTAAATTTACTGTAATAAAGGTCACTGAACTTACAAGCCCATACAATATATATACAAACCAAAACCAAAACTTATCAGCAAAAATGCTTTTTGAAATAATCTTCATTTCAACTTTTTCAATTACCACAGGAAGCCACAGAATATTAAAATTGAAATTGGAGCTCTGCTTTTAGGTAGTAGTTGTTTTGAGTTGTTTTACAATTTCATCTAAAGTCATGATTTATAGTGTAACCTGGAAGAGAGAATTCTTGTTCCGTGTAAAGAAAAATCTAAATATAATATTCTGCAATGTCTTAAATTGTTTAATTGAGGGATGTTGAAATCAGGTTCAGTATTTATGTGAATGAAATTAGTTTGAGTAAGGGATTTTTGCATTCTATTTCTGAGAATTATGAACCACTACTACTACAAAGTCAATTATAAAATCTGACTGAATCTGAATAAATATCACTGTGGTGACTATATGGCTTGAAAGCCATATAATTCTCAGGAGATTGAAGTTAAGAGTTTTTTCAAACCCTAAAGCAAATGCTATAAAGCTTGATCTATAATCTTTATTTCAACTTTTACAACAAAATGCAATCTTTGTTTGCCTATTACCACAGGAAGCCCAATTCATTTGAATCAAAAACGTCAAAAACAAAGTATTTAAAATTATTATTATTTATTTTTAAAAATGGGAGCTCCGCTATTAGGTAGTACCTAATTTTTATATTAGTTTAAGTAATTTATACCTATACTTCTTTCGGATTAGTCGCGTAGGTTTGGGTCTCGACAACGTTATTTGAAATAGGGTGTATAACTACTTACAACTAGCAAATCAATGAAATTTGGAAAACAAAACCATTAAACGTATTTGAAGAGGAAGGTTTTCGCCTACTCTATGACTCCTTGACTCCCAATGCAAGACAGATTATTGGTGCAACTGTTAACTGTTATTTTCACAGGGTAGCCGAGAAAGCATTGTTAGTTACTATAGCGACGCAGGCGAGGGTCACTATGGCAACATACCTATCACTGGGGAGGTACAACTGGGCTTAAAGTATGATTTCAGAGCGGAAAAATTGGAAGTGCAAGTTCATCGTGCAAGAGAAATAGCTGCTGTTGATACAAAGAAGAACAATTCAGACCCGTAAGTAACTACTAACAATTCTTTCTTCCATTTGCTGCTCGTATCAGTAGTTTTATAGAGCGATTTTCGTATGAGTGGGAAACTTACCGAGCCGTACCGTGACCGTGTCAGTACCGTGCGGTGACCGTGCCGTTTTCCCAGTCATACGAAATCGGCTCTAATGTTCACCTTCTTCGCGTTATGTTGATAAATGGATAACGATTATTAGAGTTGATCACGGTGATATTTTCAGATTGACTAAAATTTCTGATATATGACTGCAGATCAGTCACACCCCGTAGTTGTAGGGTTCGCATGGCACCAGTTGGCAGTGGGCAACCCAGTCTAGACCACCCCTCCCCTCCCTCGTTACTAGAAAACTAGTGAGCAGCAAAAGGTGAGCAAATGAATCTAACCCGCAAAAGGTGTGAATGTGGCTATCAAATCATTCAATCAATCAATCAATCAATCAATCAATCAATCAATCAATCAATCAATCAATCAATCAATCAATCAATCAATCAATCAATCAATAAACAGACAGACAGACAGACAAATAAATAAATATATGAATGAATGAATAAATAAATAAATAAATGTACACTACCTCTACACATGAATATTTTACATACAACGCTCAACTCACATGTTGATTTTTGCTGAGGGAGGAAAAACGGGAGAACGCGGAGAAAACCATACCACCTTCGTGTTTTGGTAGGCAACAACAACACATCAAACAAACTCAATTCGCATTTGATCTACTAATCAATCATTGTTATGATCGAGCCGGCCGCAGGTCTTCTTATTTAACTCGTGGATTGCAAATCGACGAGTTATATAGTGAGGGGTCGAATATGCAAATGAGTCACTCACTCACTCGAATATTGTAAAACTATGTTTCTGCGCATGATCGACGTGATTCACGGCAGGCCGAAAGTAACGTGGGCTCTGGGTGCGAGATTGAAGAAAACACGATTCCGGGACTCCTGTGTTAGAGTGCTTAGGTCCACTCAACGGACGCGTTCTTTGAATATTTGTGGGAGATTAATAATGCAAAAGGAGTTTTAATCCTTTCACATTTTTAGTTATCTAATTTATTTCATTTTATTTTTTATCTTTTTACGGCCTTTTTCTTTTCTTTCTTCTTTCTTCTTTCTTTTTCATTTTTTGTCTTTCTTCATTTTTCTTTTCCCCACTAGCCCTATTCTTTTACATATCCTTCATTTATAATTTCACTTTTTTATTTTATTTCGCATTATTTTTTTCTCAATTTCATCTAGCATTTATTTGTTTTTATTTTTTCATTTCTTCTACATTTCTTTTTCATTTCGTTGTTTATATTTTCTCATTATTTCATTCGCTTATCATTTTTATTTTTTATTTCATTTCATTTTTTCTTATATCCATATGCCCTATTTAATTTCATATCCTTTATTTACTCTTTTATTTCATTTTTTTTTCATTTGGTTTTATTTTTTCATACTTCCACATGCCCTATTTAATTACATTCACTTGCAATTGTTTTAGAATTTCGTTTTACATTTATAAGTTCCTATTATTTCATTTGTTCTACTTTTTCCCCTTTATTTCTTTTTTTTTTTTTTTTCAATTTTTCATCTTGCTTTATTACTATTATTACCATTACCCAAACTAAATTGGGTTTTTCCAATATATTTATTTTTACTTCAAAAAACTTAGTTTCATTTGTATTATTTGGCGAATTTCTAATTAAAAAGTGTGATGGTCAATAATCTGTTTATCCACTGGTAGTACGATTTATCTAAAAAACGTTTACTTGGTAGAAATATAGAAAAAGCCAATTAGTTTGGAACGCCTTTATTATTATTATTATTTTTTCATATATCCAAATGCCATATTGAACTGCATATTCTTTATTTACAATTACGTACATTTTAGATTGAAAAGTGACAGGGCAATAACAAGATTACCGTCTTTGTGGATGATTACTATAGTATCAACGATGTCATGCTGTTCGCTCTAGAATCGGGCTTGTTATGCATATCATTTCATGCTGTCCTTACAATATATTATGTGCAGTTGTTCACATTAAAGGGAAAGGGAGATGTTTAGAAATATCGTCAATAGCCTATGCCACGTCCTCGTGTGGACTTATCATTCTTCCTTGGAATAGTTTAAGCAAGGCTTCAGTGAAGCTTTATCACTGAATTTCATAGTATCAAGCAATGATCATTACGAGAAACTCAAGCCTCGTGAATGAAACTTTTTCCTCGAACACTTCATCATCAGGGTTTGTTGTGCCATGGTTTAAAATCGTCATTCCAGAAAGTGCAAGAATTTCATTCTCAGTTTCGTATAGCTTGGTGCTTGTGTTGTCGGTTGTTGGCAATGCATACATCATTGCTGTCGTTCTTCGTTACAAACAAATGCATTCTACAATCAATTATCTCATCGTCAACATGGCATCGTCGGACATAGTTTGCTCCATTGCTTTTATACCTGTACAACTCTCATGGCTGGTTACCCTTTCCTATGAATGGAGAGTAGCAGGGACTTTGGGGAACATTCTTTGCAAGGCATATTCATTCACTGGAGATGTTTGTATTAGTGTATCCGTTTTAAGCAATGTGGCTATCGGACTAGATCGCTTCTTCGCTGTTGTTTTCCCAATGAAACCGATTCCACGACCCCTCAAAAGTCGTATAGCTCTTCCTGCAATTTGGTTCATTGCCACAGCAATGTTTGCGATCAACTTATTCACCCACCAACTAATCCCCTACTTTGGCGTGAACGTATGCCTCGTGAAGTTGCCAGCAAACTTACACACAATCAGAGTGATGAAAATCTTGTACTCCACAATTGTCATTGCTTATTTCATCGCACCGTTGATCATTATTACATCACTGTATCTAGCCATTGCTTATAGCATCAAACGACAGAAACTACCTGTACAACAGACGACAAACTTCGAAAAGAGGAGACGAAAGCGTAACATTGGGATCATCAAGATGTCGTTCACAATCATGGCGTGCTTTTTTGCCTGCTGGTTTCCATTTCATGTTCTCTATGCTCTGGATGTTCTTGTGTGGGAATTTGTTATACCAGCTGCAATCGTGCCCTTTTACGATATCTTGAAACAATGTTTCTTCATAATTTGCTACATGAGTTTCTTCACCAATCCCTTGGTTTGCTTCACCTTCAGCAGTAATTATCGTAAATACCTGAAGAAGACTTTCCCATTCAACCTCTTCTCATCGAACCGCACTGAGTAATGGTCTAAGTGAATAAAAGAAGTAAACAAACCCTACCAGTGACTATTTGTATATACTTCTAAGAAGACAGCGAAGAATCGAAATCAATAGACACTCGCTCCGTGTCAAATGATAACTTTTCTGAGTCGATGCTGGTTATAATTAGAAGTCAAGGATAGAAATAAAGACAAATGAAGACTGTAGGAAAGTCGAAATGTCTGAAGAGATCGAAAAAGTCAGACAGGGCCCGGTTGTACGAAGGTTGGATAAAGTTATACACCGGTTAAGAGTTATCCCCTGTATAGATTATGTGCAGATTTTATCCGCTAGATGTAGTAGTAGTAGTAGTAGTAGTAGTAGTAAATCTTTATTAAAGTGTCTAATCGTTCTAGCGCTAAGTTGCACTAATTGGGGACACAACAAAATATAATCGATAACAAAATCTACATAATTAAATAATATGATACTTAATTAAATAATATGATAAAATTATCCTAAAATATATAACCCATTTCCTAAAAATATATAATATATATATAAACAATACATACATATGAATAAATACATAAACTCTAAAAATATAATAATTAAGAATACTCTAACTTAAGCATAAATGGCATTCTCTCCCACATCCTTCAAGAAGGGACGTTATGTCCCAAATAGCGCTATTCACCCTTCGTACAACCGGCCCCAGAACAATTAAACTACTTGAAGGCGGGATTACTGATTATTATTCAGCGAGCTTGAACTATAAACCAACGGACGATTGGGACAGGAAAAAATGTGCCTTTAGGTAATGGTCTGAGTAAGAGGTAGGCATCACTAATGCACGGAATGCAGAAAGGTGCTAATTTTATATTATTATTTTTATTTTATATTGCCTTTTAGATATAATTTTATCTTGTTTAATCCATCCATCTCATTGGCTAAAACATAAAAATCCAACATATCTTCATCCGATATTACATTGATTTCTCCCTAGTTCACTAGTTGATTTCCTAGTCTTGGTTAAACATTTTCTGAGTTTTAATACAACAAAAGTTCTATGTGGGGAACATGGAAAATTGGAAGCTTTTCTTGGCTACTGTTTTGGAATCTCATGATTGGATGAAAGCTTTTCATACAAAAGAAACTTCCCTGTGAAATAAAGTTTTAGTGCATTTTATTTCGATAGCATGTTGTCCACAGGTTGACGTATTCTTAGCCTGAAAATCCAACAATTCTTTAAATAGAAAATTGAGGTAATAATACCAAATGCTCAAATGTTTTGTTTATATTTAGTTGTAATGATCTTATGTTTTAGAATCGAAAAAATAGCAAAGCCGGTACTTCAAAGCCGTGGCCGACAGTACTAAGTAAAAATACTTGCTGTCAGTCAAATCTTTGAAGTTGATAAATAACGTATTTTACAAGACTTAATACTAATCTCGCGATCTGATTGGTTGATTAGAGTGTGTCAATAAGAGGACAGACACACTGCTGACGCGTTTCAGCGCGCGCGCTCGTTCTGTTGCCCCGTTTGAAAAGGATTTTTCAACTCTTATCTCAAATAATTGTTGTAAAAAACTTTGCAGTGAAACCACTCGCTGCGCTCGTGATTCCACTTGAGTTTTGAACATTTTATGACGTCAAGAGTGTGTCAATAAGAGGACAGACAAATCAAAACCATCTTCAATTTGTTAAATCGGCAATTTATTTTTGTTGTGGCCAGAGTGAAATTAATCCTTATAATTGGAAGAAAAGTGTCAAAAAAAATGTTTTGTAGTTTGGAGTGATATTACTTTTAAAAATGAATTTCTATCCATTTTATTGCCGATTGTTCGATTTTTCACAGTCAATTTTTGCTCAGCGAGTCAGTAGTAAGCTTCGACTGCTGTGTTTGATTGGCGGAAGAGTCGCCAAATTTGCATCACATATTTATCTTGTCGGGCGCGTAACGATGGAAACGATGGTTATCGATGCTTTTTTGCGTTCAGTATGGAACAAAATTGACAATTTAGAGCGCAACATTAAACAGATGATAATATTTAACTATTCACTTTACCGGTCATTTTCAGTAATTATCATGCAATATTTTAGAAGCAAGACCAACGTAGCTCATTTTAGTACCTGTAATCAAATGATGATTCAGTATTCTCTATTTATTTCACCTGTACATGCAATATAACATCTCACTGACAGATTATTAAACACAAGTTTTATTCTTTATGTCAGTTAAATGTTTTTATATCATCAGAATATTAATCTGAATGATATGTCCGGTTTTAAATTTTTAGAACATGCTACGTAAAATTCCTTTTTTAAAGTTTTTATCTTTTTATTGCCATTTTTGGGGCTACTGCCTTGTAGACACTATGTCATCTTGTTGTAAGTCTGTGTATGACACTCTCAGCTCACTAGTTCGTTTTATCAAGGGAAGAGAACCGGCAGAAAAACCCTCGAAGCATGGGAGAGAACGAACTAACACACTCAAGCCACATGTGATGCCCTGCCCGGGAACCCGGGTCCACAGAGGTGACATACCGGCGCTTTTAAACTCTCGGCCACCCTTGCTCCCCCATTGTGAAATTCACATGGGTCTAAACTAAAGCACTTGTCGCCATTAGAAGTATTATACGATGCAGTTCTTACTGCATTTTGCTTGATTGGCCAATCAGAAAGGCGTGCTCAGTCACTAACGAGTTTTTAAAATAATTAACATTATGGATAAGATAATGATTACCACTTTCCAAGTTAGTGAAGCCTCTACCAATCGCGGCCGGCTCGATCATAACAATTGATATTCACATTGCACACCTTTTGCGGGTTAATTGATCATCCAATTAATATTCAAAAACTCATGATAGCACTATTTGGTCATAGATTCATTTGCACACCTTTTGGTGCTTTTTTAGTAACGAGGGAGGGGAGGGTTGATCTGGAATGGATTGCCCACTGCCCACTAGTCCATTATCGTGCCATGTGAGCTCTACCACTCTCCGTCCACACTCATGTATTTTCTTTTAATAACGAATATGAAATCACAATTTTTCATTTTGTATTTGCCTTCCATCTACACCAAAACGGCGTGTTTCTTTTATATAAGTTGCGAAAACAAAGAAAAAGATAATGAACTACATACCTTATCTGTGTATCTCAATACGACTTCTGCAAACGAGGAAATATGATTTTAAAAGTTGGAATAAATTCCAGCTCGGAAGAAGCACAACATTTTTCTTGGTGCGTAAAACAGATATGAAGGATGTTATTGTTGTACTTTGTAGATACGTCAAGGTATACCTACTCCCTGACAAAACCAAGGGTGGAAAACGTAAAACTAAAACAAAGAGGCACACGTTAAACCCCGAGTTTGACGAGATACTGACGGTAAATATGTCCACCCTTATTTCAATATTGTCTTCTTATTAATGATGGTAATAGGACTGGAGTCCAATTCGGTCTGTAATCATACGAGGAATAAAAAAAAATTGGGCGACCGCGTAGAAATATATTTTCACGCTAATCAATGCTAAGCGCAATTAACTTAATGACTAAATTTTGTTGAAAAAGCGAGAAAAAATAGTGAAAAATCTCTCGAGCGCGCGCTTAATGCCGTAACGATTACGTGACAGCGCGTGCTCACAATGCGAAATCTGATTGGCTCTGGCAACTGTCCAATTACAACTGTCCGATTACAACCTACAGTTTGATTATTGGAAAAAAGAGCAGTCTTTCAACCAATCAGATTTGAGGAAATTGTAATAGTTATGATTTATAATAATACCTCTATTGCTGGGTTTCAAACACCTGATGAATCGGTCTGATGAATCTCATTATCTGCCTCAATGTTTGACCACCATGTGCTCTCAAACAGAGAATATTCTATTGAAAACTTTCAGCTGATGAAAATTCCAACGAGATTGAAAATGACGTCATATGAAACTCAGTAATTAATAATAATACTTCAAGCCTAGTTTTCATTGGCAACGCAATAGCATAGTAAACCTGCATAACTCGGAAGATCTGTTGTGATTGGAGAAGACATTTTATTGTCTGCTCTATTGTTTTACGGTGAGGGGATCGATCCAATAGGCTTACGAGAAGTGCGGCCTGCCCCCAATAGCACAGCGGGTCACTGTCGTCACAACTCAGACAAACCATTCATATTTTTCATCCCCTTGAGTTCGATTTCTGCAGTTGGTTTTTACTGATTATTTATTGAAAATAAGCAGTGTTTTCACAATAAAATGTATGTTTCTCCGTGTTCTTTTCACTACGATTACAGTTTCATGATCTTTGTCTCAGTTGTGCATCTCACGCGAGCTCGAACCGACGCCAAGCACATGGATCAAAAATTGTCAACCTTCTTGTCCATATGCTTGTATTTGTGTTTATGTCAATAAAAATCATATAGAACATCATACTTAAGCGCTTCTGTTGCTCGTGCAGTTGCGCATCCAGGGCCCGGTTGTACGAAGGTTGGGTAAAGTTATCCACCGGATAAGAGTTATCCACTGTATAGATTTTGTATAGATTTTATCCGCTGGATAAGGATTTATCCGCTGGATAGCGCTATTCACCCTTCGTACAACCGACCCCAAGATTTTAAAAAGGGGGTTCCATTGCAAAACACGTGGACAGTGCAGTGCTCAGTTTCAAACGTTTTGCAAGCGACGAGGGAACAGTAGAAACAAGCATGCGGTCGGACTAAGCCGTTAGAAGTATCGAACCGTGACCTGATTGTATTAATCAATTCCACTAAGCGCAAAGTACATTGGTTTTACAAAGGGGGACTCCACTTCTGTTGTGAAAACTATGTTTTAGCTTTCACAAGCGTAGGTCTTACTATTTGTTTTTCTTTTTTTACATGGTTTTAGTTTAAAATTGGATTTGAAGAGATGCTGACTCGATCATTATGGCTGACTGTGTGGAATCACGACCGTTTTGGGCACAACGATTTTCTTGGTGAAGTAATATTTGCCTTGAACAGCTACGAGCAGTCTGGTTTCTCGTGGGACTATCCTTCCAGCGAATGGTATCCATTGCAAGAAAGGGTAAATAGACTGTCTAATTAAACCCTGATTGGGTGGGTGAGGGGGGGGGGGGGGGAGGGGTAGGCCACTTGGTTTAGGTCTGTTCTCTTCTCTTTGGGAAGTTTGGCAAAAGTGGCTCTAACAGGCAGGGTCGATGCGAGTATATGTTATATTTTGTGATCCCTTGAAAACATAGTCCCATATACGTGTCGTATGTTGATTCTCTTTACGGGGTTGCGAATTCAGTACTGCAGCGTCCAAACATTCACTTAACAACTTACACAACTTCATAACAACTGGCCTGACACGCCCAAGAAACTAGCTAAGCGTATTTTGATACGAAAATCAAGAAGCTCTGGAATGGCTGCATTTTTTGTTATTATTCGATTGTTCGTACGCCCTGATTGAATAGAGAGTGATTACTGAGTGCGGGGAAATATGAAATTAAGTTTATGTTTGAGTGCTAAACACGATTTGACCCCCCCCCCTTCCTCCTCACTCCCAACTATGACTTATGAATGGGACAACAACATTTTTTCTTCTGTGCTTTGCTTCTACAGCGACCAGAGCCCTCGTTAATGGAGTACTGTGGCGAAATTGTCATGGCACTGAAGTACGTGCCCCCAGAATCAGTCAAGGTCAAGAAAGGCAAGAAGACTAAAAAAGACCAGTTTGGTGAATTGTATGTTGCAATGGTTGAAGCTCATAATCTGCCAGCTAAGGATGCTAACGGGTTTTCTGATCCTTTTTGTAAAGCGTAAGTATTTTATTATTTTATCCTTGGGCCTGTGGTCGTCCACATGACGGATTTTCTGTGCTTCATCCAAAGTCAACAAAGGAATCCCAGAAGGAAGAAATAAGGGGCTGCTTTTGGACAAGGGTTATGGATTCGTGTCCAAAACGAATAGAATTTATATAATGTTATTCATGTTTTAAGGCCGGGACACACGATGTAACGTCCTGGAACCTTTTCCCCACAGGCGCGTAACACAGTTACATCGTGTATCCACCCCTGCAGTTTTGCGCGCAACGTCGTAGAAAATGTTGAAGATGTAGAACTTGATCCTGAACCTGCAACTGTTACACGCAACATTGCAGGGGTGGACACGGGTGGACACGGGTGGACACACGGTACCACTGTGTTACCTATAAAAGAATTTATAACACAGAATCAGTGCTATGGCTGAGAGATTTCAAAATGGAAGTATTGCCACGTGGATGTGAATATTCTACTCAGAAAGGGCGACATCACTTGTGGCCTATTAATATATATTTTATTTTATATGTTTAGCTACCTACTTCCAGATAAAAGCAAGAAAACCAAAAGAAAAACCCCAACAATTAAGAAAAACGTCAATCCAGTATGGAACCATACAATTCTGTACGAAAATCTCACCCTTCAAGGACTACAGGACCGTGTTTTGGAGCTCACTGTCTGGGACTGGGATCGAGGATCAAGCAACAACTTTTTGGGTGGTGTACGTCTAGGACTGGGGACAAGGATACACGAGTGGGACGACTCAGAGGGAAAAGAAATCGAGGCATGGCAGAGGATGATGGACAACAGGAATGAGTGGAACCGAGTCACGCTACCGTTAAGGTCAAGTATGGATAGTCGCGCGTAGATTGATGGGTATTGTTGCATTATGGGTATTCCATTCACGCGCGCTCTCTCTCTCTCTCTCTCTCTCTCTCTCTCTCTCTCTCTCTCTCTCTCTCTCTCTCTCTCTCTCTCTCTCTCTTTTCATTTACGTTTATTACATTTCATCTCTATATCAGATAAGAGTTTGGTAGAGGCAAGCATTAGTATTAGATTTATGTTAACAATAAGAACTGAATTCTGATTATGAAATATAAAGGAAAAGTCTAGACTCAATTGTTATGGTAATCAATCAGCTATGATAAGCAAATTATCCAAAAATCCCTCACAAGTATTTGACAAGTTAAGTGACATGAATTGCTATCAACTTTCACATTAAGGAGAAATTGTGAATGATTTTTCTGTCTTGATAAAACACTCTTTACAGAAAAAACAATTACAAAATGACCTTTATTAGTGTTAGTATTTCTAAACTATTTCTATATGCAATATTTATTAAACTAATCAAGTCAAAAAGTATTTTTTATGGAAGCTAAGACATTAAATGCCAAGATTTTTCTATGGTTACAGTGAAATCAACTTCTCTCCATTTGGAGTTCAATAATATTCCCCGCTAATTCCCAAAGACATTACAGTTAATTGGAGTTGAATGTTTTGTACCGTTTTATGTACTAGTATGGTTTTGTAGAACCTTGAAGCCCAGTGCGTGCCTTTGTTAACTCTATACCATTTAGGACATATGATATGAATGATAACATGACGTCATGTGGAATATACGTGAATTGTGTACTCACCCGTGTTTTCAATGACGTACGACAACTTGTAAGGATTAAATGATATTTCATACAAGGTAATTTATATTTGTAAGGCAAAAGTTATGAATTTTGTATTTAACTGCTCACTTTTTCACTAGCTTTTTTTTGTATGAACAATAAATTTTGGACACTTGTTCTTGTTCTTGTTGTGTTGTATCGTGAAATAGATTATGGAAATTTATAAAATGAGTAAACATTAAAAAGACTTTCCTTTCTCTCGATAGAATTTAACACAAAAAGGTCCTAATTATCATCTCGATTTTTGTGATTCACATAAAATAATTGATTGTGAATGATATCTAAATAGTCTTTATAATACTAAAAGTAGCTCGTACATTTGACAAGCCTAAAACCTCGTCAATTTAACGTGTTTAAATAAAGTTCAACTAGTAAACATGACAGAACACCTGTCGTGTAGTAATCAACGTTTAAAGCACAGTATAAATATCATTCTATCACGTGATTAAGAAATACCAAATAAGGCATACTCTTGATGGACCAATTATTGGTTGATTTTAAAGGTGTTGGTTTCACCACAGTTTGTTAACATCACTGAAATTGGTTTAGTTCACTCTAATAATAATATAAAGTCATGTTTTGAAATCCGCGTAATATCTTAATGTAAATAATGTACTTGTAATTGGTTTGACATTTTCTGCAGTTAACTATTTTAAATAGTCTCATATACTCAACTAAGTTTTTTAACTCATGCTACTAAAATGGTACCAGGATGTTTGTCATTAGTAAAACAAACATGATATCTTTATAAACGTGTCAAGTAACATTATTGAAGTGAAATCCTACAGACATGGCGTACTTTTAACTTTAATACTTGATAAATAATCTAGATCACCTATAAATGATAACGTGAGAACATAACCTCGATATAAAATCTTGGAGTGAGTTTACTTGACCTGTGAAACAAAAACTGACCATTAATATGGAACTCTCAAATAGACGCAAAGAAAACAATTGGTTGATGGATGTTACACGGGTTAAGTAAAACTACACCCAACCATACCATACCATACCATACCATATACCTTATTCTACATGATGTAGCTTGGTTGCCACTAGTAATGGTAAGTGATATTGTCAAATATTTGGTATAACATTGAAGTTATGTTTATCGGGACCAAAAGTAATTCTTGGGGTTTGAAATGTACAAACTACAAGATTTTTGACAACTTTCCCAGAACCTCACGAACACTCGCGATTAGTCATTGTGGTACGTAAGGGTTTTGCTAATGGTTAGACCAATCAAAGTGCAGGACCACAAAGTGGGTGGAGTGGTCACTGATGAGCCATGATGTTACTGCGCATGACCAAAGGCCTTGTGAAAGCCAGCTGATGGTTTAGTTTATCATCGGTGTTTATAAGTTATACTAGAAAAAAAAGTTAGATTGATTAAAAAAAGTTTCAACTATGCATGAAGTGGACAGACAGACAGACAGACAGACAGAAGTGTTTTATTTGGTGTCTTATATAACTATATCTCGACATTTTTCCAAATAAGTTTATAATTAATTTAAAAAAAAATCATTTACAATTATGAATGACAAGAACTATCTCTTCAATACAAGATTTCTTTTAGAAAAACATTTAAACACAAACCTTGCTGCTGCTACTTGCAAATCCTTGGGCGGGTTCAGGAGTAGCAGAAACAAGTGATCGTCAGTAAGATGGCGATAATTATTATTTTGTTCCAGTAATTTTAGAAATTCGTTTCTTAGATCTGTATACAGAGGACAATAGACGAGAAAGTGCCTTTCGTCTTCTACTGCGTCAGGACAAAAGAAGCACTTTCTTTCCTCTGGTTTTCTGTATCCTCCCACATATCTACCCTTTTCAATTTCAAGATCATGGTTACTTATCCTCAACTTAGTGAAAGCTTTTCTATGTTCAAAGTTTTTAACTTCAATTAAATAGTTTTCCAAAGAGTATTCAGACTTGACAAGACGATAGGTTCTTAATTTATTTTTTTGTCCAGGGATACTCCTGTTATCATTGAAGTGGTGCATAGTGACTTTATCCCCCCCCCCCCCCCCCCCACACACACACACACACACACAGTTTTTCAAAGAGTTAAAGTGCCTATCACCGGACCCTTATTTTTTATGTTCAAGCTCAGTTCTTGTTGGCAAGCATAGTGAAGATGTTTTTTATCCTGTTTTTCCTAGACCCATATTTTCTGAGATATAAGGGTTTCAAATATCAAAATGCAAATTTGATGACGTAAAAGAAGTCATCATTTATTAAACAAAAACAAGATAATTTAAGATGAATTTTTCCATTTTATTGCGAGAAATCGATTGCAATATCGTTTTTCGTCGTTTCGCCGTGTAACACCCTACTAGACGAGTTGTAGACTCTTTAGTTTCGTATGCTAATTTCCCATTTTAGACCACGTGACATTCTCTTGAGATTGCTCTTTTTATGATGAACATGTTAAAATATTTGCATATGAAAGAATAACTCCTAAGACTGGTATCACGTGGTCTGCAATGGGAAACAAACAAAGGTAAAGAAGTCTAATAACAGCGCTGCCCTTACTCAAGACAGCACGCCGTCTCGTCTTCTTTTCAATCTAATAGTAACTGGCAGTCGTTAGTATGAAACGCCAATAATGAATAACAATTCTTCAAATGTAGATTTTGTCAAGAATCAAGGATGACTAAATCAATAACATACATATTGATACGTCTTTGGTAAAACACAAGACATTTTTGAGTACTTATTTAAGACATTTAGGTGATGTAACTTCAACCATGTCCAGTTACTGTTTAACCAGACTGTTTATACAGTACCAGGATAGTGTACTCAGGAGACTCGCGCATCACGAGATGTGGCATGTTGCTTTTGTTTAACATACTACTTTTCAACCGCCAGCCAATTGAGCGCGCAGCAAAGCTTGGAATATTTGTCATGCATTTATTTGCCATGACAAGTTTAAGCCAGCGATACACGCTGCAATTTTTTCTCGCGCTGGCAATGCAATTTTAGATTTTGTTGCAGAGAAAAATTGCAGCGTCTATAATTACTCTGCAACATACAGTACGAGAGTGTAATGTTGCAGAGAAAAAAGTTCAAACTTTTGAACTTTCTGCAACAAATTTTTTGTTACGAGACATCGTTGCCACCTATGTTGCCAGACATGATACACCCGGCAATCTCGCTCTCGCAACAAAATCCCTAGGACTGCATTGCAAGCGCGAGAAAAGAATTGCAGTGTGTATCGCCGGCCTTAAACCCAAATACGATGCAACACGTCACATTTCAGTGCAAAAGAAGTCTTGCCAGGCTCCAGGTTTTGCTCTCCTGAGTCTAAAATATCCGCAATATGTCCTACACAAAATTCAATCTAAAAGAATGTTCTTCTGACACCACTTCGCGCAAATGGACGCACGCTTTAGTCGAATCGGATATCAAGCAGCTGCAGGAAACTAGGAGAAAACCCAGTTTGCTTTGGCTTAATTAAATCTGGCCTTGTCCACTGGAAACATTTGGAAAAATCCATACTAAAAATAAAACAACCATACAACGCGCGATATTTAGACTGTTCAAATGATACTTTGCATCGACTGCCTCCTCGTTGGATCAGGCTTTAAGAGAACATGTTATTTATCATGTTGCCGGTTGGTTTGCTTGTTTGCTTGCTCGCTTGCTTGCTTGTTTGTTTGTTTGTCTGTTTGTTTAATTGAGCTGTAACCTCTTCAAAACTCTGAACGATAGATATTCTCCACACAGAAACTGCAAATGTCCAAGTAATTAAAAAGATACTTATTTTTGATACGATGAGCGTAATATTGTAGGTGTCATGCTAATTACTCAGACAGACAGACAGACAGCTAGAGAGGGAATAGAGAGGGAAGAAGAGACAGCTAGAGAGCAACAACACTGAGGACAACGGCACTGAACGATTTTATAACAGGTTGTCATATACCAATTATACTGTTTTATCATTTTCCCGACTGACATTACTAGTGCCTAACTATGAATTATCATTATTTACTAAAATATTATTTTCTAAACTTTAATTTTTTTTAGCAAGAATACAAAAAGTTTTAAAAGATCAAAACCATTCCAAAACTTGTTTTACTATAAAATTGTGTTCGAACCATAAACTAATATGCAGCAAGAGGCTCTCCTTATAGATCATTATATCCTCTTTAATTATCATATTACTTCAATCAGAAACTCAAACTGAGAAAGGCAATTATTTATCAACTGTCAGTTTAAACAAATTTAGGTTTTAGAAAAGAACGGTGCAGTTGAAGGCAGTTGAAATCAAGCCATCAAACTATTAGGTACAAGATGACTAGTGAAATTCTCAAGATATCTTGGCAACAAATTCTGTCTATTCAAACGAATTTTTTTTCTTTATTTACATCTGCCACCAAAAGTGTCGTTTCTATGCCAACCGAACAAGCGCGCAACAATGGCGTTTGTGCTCGCCTCGTGATTGGCTAAGAACACAGAACCTTGATGGAAACAGTGTTAATTTGAATTTAGATTTCTCTGAAGCGATGAATTATTCCAAATTTTCAATTCTGGAAGCAAAGCATGTTGACTTTTCGATCGAATGGTCTTTTTTAGCCCGACAAGTTACATTTGTTCGATTTCTCTTAAACAAGAGGCGTAAGTTCCTGGCAATACAGAACTCTAATAACTAAATTGAAGACTTTCGAGCAACCATAAACAATCCCACTGATAATACACTCACAATGGATCAGCTTTCTCGTTTCCTTCCGTAAGTAGCCAGATGCATGAATAATTCTACTATTTTAGATACCTATAATTCAACAATAATATCTCAGCTGTCGGCTTTGCATAAGCAGTAAATTTCTACATACGTTTTGTAGCGAGCTAGAAAGCGTCTTCGTCACTTAGTAGTTGACAAAAATACACTACATTAAACAAATTGCGACTTTTATTCATTTGCAATTGCTTTTAAATAAAAATCGAAAATACAAACATGTTTACAGCACAAGTTAATTGCCGGATTTAACGCTAAAAAGATATGGCTCTAAAACTGTTCATATTCATGTTTGTATTTCAACGTTGGATTTGTTATGTGACGCTCGCTATAATTAGAAAAACTACAGAATGAGTTGCAAGATAATATGATGAAGACGGTTTCACCCTGGAGTCACAAATATAGCACTTCACTATCGCAGAGTCCTTTTTGCTCATATCAGTGATTTGTATACGAAGGTAAAATGTTTTTGCAAAAAAAAAGATTATGACTTTTAGGACTGTACTTATTATAATATTTGAATAGGAAATCGATGGGTTACGTCAACTTGAATGAATTATTCAACACGACACGGGAAAATATGGACTGTCGGAGCATGGGGAAGGGGATTAAAACCATTATTATGATAGTTGATAATGCGATGAATATGTGGAACGTTTGACGACTGTTTTCTCGATGATGATGAGAAAGAAGAATAAAATACAATCCATCTCTGATGTCAACTTTGCGTTTGATCGACACAAAGCAAACTACCAGCAAAAGAGAGAAATCAAAAAAGGAGAGAGAGTCAGAGAAATCAAAAAGAAAAAGAAAAGAAAAGAAAAACATGTTTAGCTGGTACAGAATGTACTACCAATCTAACGAAGTGTTACAGTTTAATGCGAAACCTCACATCTCAGGAGTTAAGAGTACTAGACACTTCAAAGTGAAAGTCAATTTCATGAA
This sequence comes from Telmatactis stephensoni, assembly GCA_029948255.1. Taxonomy (NCBI): domain Eukaryota; kingdom Metazoa; phylum Cnidaria; class Anthozoa; order Actiniaria; family Isophelliidae; genus Telmatactis; species Telmatactis stephensoni. The sequence continues at coordinate 115,562 of JALIZF010001403.1, forward strand.
ATGTGGATTTCTTTGACCGCAACTAAAAAGTGCTGTGAACCCAGACTGTGTAATAGAAGTGAACTTTGTAGCAAGAAGACCTTGGGTCTATATGAATAAAAGGAACAGACATTGTCAAACTGTAGAAACGATGCGCTGCCCGGCACAGATATGGTGAATGACAAGAAGGCAAGAAAGATGAAAATGTTCTGACGAAATAACGGATTAACAATTAAGTTAGACCGTTTTTAAAGAGTGTAAGAGACTCAATACAGAAGCTAGTAGTGTCAGTACTGGAAGTGGAGCTATATTATTAATTGAAAATACACTTATTTCAAAAAGCATTCGGTCGGAAAAACGACTCAAAACTACTTACACTGACAAAAGGAAATATGAGTAGGAATGACTGAAAAAAAAAAAAAACACAGACACACGAGTATCAATTCTTAATTAGCATGAATTGACATTATAAAACTACTTCGTTTGTTAATGCTAAAAATTAGGACGCTAGCCAAAAATATACACTAATGTTTCTCCCAAAAAATGATTTGCTCGGTTGTCCAAAGTTTGCAAGGCTGTTTACCTTTTAATTTTCTGATACGTGAACTAATTCTACTTGTACTAGTATACATGAGTATATAGCTGCGTAGTCAGTGTCTATCTATACGGTCACCGAAAATTGGTTTACACTTCGTAATCTATATCCTAGTCACAACTGTTTGGATCCAATTAACTGTACAAAAATCTTGTTGTATTAATGGTCTTCATTGACACTAGTGATAGACGTCTGCGCATGCTCGTAGTCACGCCTTCGGAAACTTATGCAAATTTCGCTTTTACGCTTGCCTTCAACAACTGTTTTCACAAAATGTCAAAACTTAAGGGTCAGTTCTTGAAACTTAGGGACAGTATTCACATGTCTTCATTAATGCAATATCTTTGTCTCAAAAAAGTATACAAGAGAAATTTCATGTATACACCGAGCGAGAACACGAGTATTTCATTTCAAGCTAAAACTCACACATTTCTTAAGAAAACATCGTAATATGCACGCATGCGCAGACGTTTTGCACTAGTGTCGTCTTCATATAAGCTACAATGAGCTACAATAGTTCAGAGTTTAAGAATCGTTTCTACTGCCCATACATTTTTATCCGGAATGTCTCACCTTCTTTTGTTTGATTAAAAACAAAAGACGGTTCAAACAAAAGGTGAGAAGTTCAGGATAAAATCGCATGCGCACCGAAAACGATTCTTAAACTCTGAACTGTACGGTGGCTCCAAAGGGACATTCGAGATAGAGCATATAATGTATGAGATAAATGGTTTAAATCTTCGAGATAAAAAATCTCCGAGATAGAAAATCTTCGAGTTCGAAAATCTTCGTGTTCGAAAATCTTCGAAATCTTCTACAAAATGTCCGAGATACAAAATCTACGAGTTAGAAAATCTTAGGCTCCGAGGGAGACTGAGTCTGAGCTCCGTACCTCTGAATGTAGTCGAGCTTTTAAAAATTTGTTCCCAAATTATCCTTTTTGTCCAATGGACACTTCAACAAGCAGGACGTGCAGTAGTATCCTTTTACAAGTTAATCCTTTTAGTGACGTTTACAACATTCGCGTCCGTGTTGTATCGGCATATACAGTCACGAGCCGAAAATACTCCAACACATATTTGAGTTGTTCCCGGAAAGAAAATCAAAAATATCTTTATTTATCTTAGAGAAAATCGAGGTTAAAGCTGATGTAAATTAGGACGAATCTTTATGAGATATAAAACACTCGTCACGGTTGCGATTTTCATTGTGTTTGCCTTATGAATTATTAATTAGTATTTTAATAAGTTATAAGACCAATGTGTGTCCCAGGCCCCACACGGACAAGTCGATATCTCGAAGATTTTCTATCTCGGAGATTTTTTATCTCGAAGATTTTCGAACTCGAAGATTTTCGAACTCGAAAATTTTCGAACTCGAAGATTTTCAAACTCGAAGATTTTTTATCTCGGAGATTTTCAATTAAACTCGAAGATCTATCTCGAAGATTTTGCAACTCGAAGATTTTGTATCTCGAAGATTTTGCATCTCGAAGATTTTGCAATTCAAAGATTTTGCAACTCGAAAATTTTGCAACTCGAAGATTTTGCAACTCGAAGATTTTGCATCTCGTACATTCTATATGTCTTATCTCAGATGTCCCTTTGGAGCCACCTTAGAACTGGCTTATAGATGAGCATGCGCAAGATCATGAGCATGCGCAACACGGACCCTCAAGAATGTCTATTTTGGGGACGTCACGCCGCACGGGCGATCTCTTTTGCATATATGAAATCTTTTCAGAAATCTACAGTGTTTGAACTAAAACCACACAGTAATTGATGTAATTTTAAAAATTTGTTATTACAGAATTGCTCTATTTCTTAAGAATGATACTTTGCAATATTCTTGGTTCCGTAGTAAAAACTTTTTTCTCTCGTCAAATGAAAGGTCAACAATTGACCTTCACAATAGATAACGTGTACATATTCAATAGACGTTTTGTTTTTTTTTTGCCGTAACACTATTTTCCAACTTCGTGCATCTTGAAACAAAGACCTACATGGTAGAATGTGCGGAATGTGAACGTCTTTTGTTTGAAATGAAACTTCCCTTTGTCTTTCATTCAAGAACGCATAAAAATAAGGCTCCGAGCAACAGAACTTGGAGCCATATTAATGTCTTCTTGATTGGAAGACAAAGGGAAGTTTTATTTTAAACAAAAGAAGTTCACTTCCGCATATTTTACGGTGCAGTTCTTTGTTTCAAAATGCACGAAGTCGGAAAATAGCAAAAAGGTCTGCTTGGAATATGAATTTCTTTGTTTAAATTATCACGTACGTGTATCATGTAAGTTTGTTTCTTTGTCTTCCAATCAAGAATACATCGATACGGATTTGAGTTTTGCAGCTTCAACAAAAGAAAGTCACATTCCGCATAAATGTTGTTGTTACCTATTGTTTTATGGCGCATGAAGTTCGAAAATAGTGGTAAAGCGAAAAGGTACTATTTTCCAACTTCTTGGGCCATAAAACAATAGGTGACGAGAAAGCTTGTGCGGAATGTGAATTTCTTTTGTTTTAGTTATAACCTTCCTTTGTCTGCCAGCATATAGTTAATGGAGGGGACTATTAACTATCAGCTGCCAGTCAAGAAAAGTTTGATACGACTTTGCTCCAACAAAAGAATTCCGACTTTTTGTTGACGCCTATTGTTTCGTCATTTTCGAGCACACGAAAGTCGAAAATAGTGGTAAAGCAAAAAGGTCTAATTGACATGTTTCACATAAGCCAAATCCATATGATAATGAGCCACTATTAGTGACTGACACCTTCTATCTATGCTAATATCCAAAATAACCACACAAAAACGTTTTGCTTCACTAAATTCATGCTACTGAATTTAGTGAATAAAATTATATATTTATATTTAAATTTATTTATTTCCTTGACATAATGCAAAACAGTATCGTTAATTTTTGCAGTTTTACTTTGAACAAATTAAACAATTCAACCTATGTTAAATGCTGTCAAACAACACGATGTGTCTCTGTGCCATGAAAGTGCACAGCTCTACAACAATCGGTTGGAACCATCGAGGATGGCGCCAGATGCTGCTAACTGCTCGATATGTTTTTACATGTTTAATTATATCCATTTTGAAATCATTGGTGATTTCTGCAATCTGATTGGTTAAAAAGTGTGCGATTAATTCCTAAATTGCATCCTTTTGCTTCATTAATCGCATCTTTTTTTTCAACCAATCACAAAACAGTGTCTTTTATTATCAGCCAATCATATACAAGAATCAAAAAAGCCATTTGATTGCTATCAAGCTGTGGGATTTTTTTCCTTGAACCTGTTTTCACATTTTTGTTAAAAAAGTAGAGCAAAAAAGTTGAGATTTCAAAATGGATATAATTAAGTGGAAATTAAACTTTGTGTCGTGCAATTTTGGGCCAGAAATCATACTCATGATTATCAAACTGCACTCCCGCTACGCGGTCGTGCAGTTTTGTAATCACTCGTATGATTTCGGCCCAAATTGCACTCCACTCAGTTTAATTACCATTATTAATCGTATGCTCTACAATAATTCTATACTTCGAAAGTTTTCGATGAAATCTGCGTGCAAGGCGTTTGTCTTGTCTTGGCATTCTCCGAATCTGGGCCGCTCGAAAAGGTGTGAGCAATTGCTGGAGCGACATCTGCATAACCTTTGTCGGCCAAAAGCACAACTACACCAGGTGGCATATCGTAGTTAGTTGCTGGCCCAATTCTCTCCATCATGTTATAATTTCCCGCGTCGTTCATGGCTCCCAGAAAACCTGCCAGAAGAAAGACAATGTTTCCGCAATTATCAACGATTAGTTGAGTGTTCATCAAATGATAGTGACGATGGCCACTGCAAAATTCTGCTTGGGGCTCAGCTTGGGGACGGTAAATTTCATGGGGTGTGCCATCAATACATCCAACGGCATCGGAAAATGAGCGCCAATTCCCACGCATATTGTTCCACTCGGCATTAGATGGCCAAGTTATCTGGTTGCGAAAAAATCGCCACAAAACAGGAACAACTCTGTGGACTATAGCTGACACAGTTGAGGGACTGATATCAAAAATTAATGCCAAAGTATCAATGCACGGGTATTTTCTTAACCAAAGCAGAGTTAGCAGTACCTTGTTCGTATGACTCAATTTGCTCATTCTCGATCTTTGTCGTATCCCTCCCCTTCTGTTTAACCTGGATAGCTCCAAAGAGATCCTTGTAGTTATGTCTACTAGTGTTTCAGGTAACTCCCCAGTGTTTAGCCAGAACAGGAAACGCTGATTTTCTATAGCAACAAAGACATCTCTGCCCCTGAAGTCAAAGCCAAAAAATGAAGGGTCCAGACGTTGCATTATAGGTGCAAGGTAGTCGGTAAGAGGAGGGTTTAGCATCGCTGCCAGTAAGAGCAAAACAGGTAATATTCGCTGAACAATGTCACGAAGTCTACGTGAACGACTAACGGGTGGTGAATTAAGTGTGGAAAGTACATTTAAAACTAAACACGCTGTTTGAACTTGTCGTCGCAAAGTTCGTCTTGACATGATTAATGAAGTAGGGAAGTCAGACCGTGTCAGCACATCGGCAAAAATATGTAAGGCAAGTTTGGGGAGGAGATTTTTATTCTAATCATCATTATTTTCCTTTGTTTATATATAGAATAGAAAAGTGAAAATATGCCCATGTAACTTTCAGAAGGAGGTTTCCTGTCATCTTTGTAAAGTATATGATTATAAACAATAAAGTGTCATTATTAAGCAGTGTTAAAAGAATTTCAAAATGACGTAATCTAACGTGCTATAAAGCAGACCACATCGTAGAGTGCACGCACTTAATCCGTGAAACATAAATAGTACAAAATAGTGCTAAATTATCAAATGAGTCAAGAAATAGGATTACGCCAAAAGCGTCTGCCTCTAGTGTCTGCCCATGACACTTGACACTTTCCTCTATAAGTAGATTAAAGCTAGTAGGCACACAGAAGGAGTCTCAATATGGCGGAGGATGCGTTCATGTCCCGTCTAAATGCCGTCTCAAGAAACAAGAGAAAGAGGAAGGAAGCACAGGAGGCTTTAGAGATGCTTCAAGCCTTCCTCCTTGAAGACATGGACGACTTTACTTCGACCGAAGTATATGCTCTTCTGGCCTTAAAATTGGGGTCTGGCCGACTCGAGCGTTTACGATCACTGGCCTCTGCGTTTCCTTCTCAACTAGGCAAAGATCTGTCTTTTAATCTAATAAGATTTCATGTCCAGGCCAGTGATCTGTCAGACCGTGATTTGGAAAGTATTTTAGAGTTTTCCAAAAATACAGGTAGCGAAGAGACTACTGCAAATCATAATCCTGAGTATTTGTTCAACAACTTCGTGGAAGTGCTTTCTCCGCCGACAGATAGTTGTTTCAATTGCACGGGAAGTTTACAGTTGCACAACAAGCCTTGCCTCGTGTCAATTTTTGCCCCTAATGGCCCAAAGTACGGTTTAAAGTTAACGTTCCGTTGTCTGGCCTGCAAAATCAATTATGGATATGCAAAGTTCGGCAACGAAGACGAAGGAACATCGTTCTACCCTGAAGCGAGGCCTTACGTGGCGGTCACAAACAAAGTGATGTTCGACCGACGACTTTGTGCTTACCAGGTTTATTTTGCGTAAGTAGTACTATTGAAAACATAATACTCTTCTATTACCCTTTGGATATTCCCGTTATATAAGTGAAGAACAGATCAACATTCTTATTATTAGTTAATAAATTATATAAATAGTATATAAATTATGGTAATTCCGTTGTTTCCTATTGTCTAATCAACACTATTTACTACTAATTAGTAGTGTTTGTTTCACGGATTAAGTGCATGCACTCTACCATTCAGAGCCATTCAGTAGTCAACTGAACTGTTAAAGTGTTAGTGCAGGCATATCGTGCACAAAAAGTGCAGAATTGTTCAGTTTTTTGCTACAAGCATGAAAATTGGCACAATGATAGAGGGCAACATGCTGACTAATTCCTGATATAGCGCCACGCCCAAAAATCAATACTTCCAGTTTTACACATGTGGAATTAATTTTCACTTAAAATTAAATACAATTGTTGCATTAACTAGTTGTTTCATGAAATGTGATAATTCTTTACAAGTACTGTTCCTTTTACCTAGCTGACTATAGTGCCCCACCCTATTCCTCGTACTTCCAGTTTTATGTTAATGGCTTTAATTAAATTCAAAATTACTGAAAATAACCGATTTCTACAATGCTATCACTACCAACTAATCCTATTTGGTCTAATGATGTATGCCCTTTTCATTTCACATGCACTACCACACCCTAAACTTAGTACTGCCAGTATAGATACATAGGAATACCTCAAGTCTCTCAAGTATCAAAATTATGCACCTTGTTTTAAAGTCAAGGAGATCGAATAATAGACGGATATGATTGAAACAACGCAATTTGAGCAACATGCAACCATGGCAACGCCTTTTCAAAAGTACTTCCAGTAATAGTACATTGTAATTGATTATTGGGGTTACTGGGATTTATCAATTTTGGATTATGGAAAATCTAATATTCAGTAAGGTAAGAATCTTTGACAAGGGAGAGGGCTATTGCAGTTCACTCGTAGCAATCATTAAATTTTATTATTTCAACTTCCCAAACAAATTAATTCCATTTGCAATCGCCTCCACAATCACACATGACTGTGCACACGAGCTGCAATTTTGCACATTTTTGTCTTGCTGACATTTACATCTGGTCAGGTGGCTACACATTTCCAAAATCTCTTGCTTAGTTTTCCCACAATTGCGTCAATTTAATCTTTTCGGTCCGCCTTTGTCTACTGCCAAGTGCGGCGCAGAGGGTTGCTGCAACGACTGACCTGGCTTGATAAGCGGTTAGTCTCTTAATGTGATTTTGGCGGAGTGCTGCAGATGGGATGCTGCCCCCATTGACTTGACTTTTTTGAAAACATTTCCTTCTATAAAGTCAATAACTATTTGGCAAAAGTTAGTTTAACTGTACAGTAGTACAACAAACTGCTGCAGTAGACTGACATATATTTCCAACAGATCTTTACATACAGAATCATTCAAAGGCCGTTCAAATGTTGTTTTTACTTTTGCAAACAATACCTTCAAGTCTCCAAGGCAGAGATTTTCCCAAATATAGACATTTCATTGCAGCCCGTGAAGACAAAGAAGTGAAAAGTTGAAGTTTTACTTCGAAATCGCGGGACGTTGGTGCGCAGATCTCCAGGCCTATTCCAGGCCCTAAAATCGCCTAAAATCGCTCTAAGTTTTGAGTATCTTTGGGGATAATTTTGCTAAAATCGTCCAAAATTACGGCGGTTTTAGTGCCCGGAGTAGGCCTATTTCCAGAGCCAGAGGAAAAAGCAATTGAAGATGGGCCCTTTTCTTCCACTCTCCACCGATGCTCCATTTTAAGAGTATTTACAGTATATTAAAGCTACACGGAAAGATCAGAAGTCGAAACAAGGATAGGAAGTCACTGATATTCGATGGGGATCAAACTTGGGACCTCTTGCACTAACCAACTGTGCGATCCTTGCTCCTAAAAGTCGTGGAAGCCATGGAAAGCAGGAAGTGCAGCTGCTTTGCTAGGACCTAGTGCTCTGAAAACGTCAAGTACTGCAATAATGTGGAAAGATTTTTCTGCGTCCTCTCCAAACATGGCGACTGCCAACACCACCACATCAGTGTCGAGAGTACGGGTAAGGAGTTTCTGAATTGCATAGTTGACACAATCCTTACAAATGAAAAAAAAAGCCTTGAGTCTGATTCCTCTTGAGTGCATATTGCCAATCCAGTGAGCTCCCGTTCTACATCACATGCAAATCCTTGTCCAAAAGAAGAAATCAAGTGTATGTTTCCAGGCAACTTGATGACTTTAATTTGCAAATTTCAACTAAAAGTAAAAAGCTATCAAAAACCTAAGGAATCCAGCGAATTCCCGTTCAACACTAATTTTTCTCCAACAGAAGAAACCAAGTGTTTCTTGTTGGGCAATATGATGGATTTGCAAATTTCAGCTAAAAATAAAAAAAGCTCAATACCCAGTTGCATGGTATAAGAGTACTTGTTGGCTTTACACGCTTTGGTTGACCATGACTTTGTTAACTTCTAGATATGGTCTGTGATTTGAGGCTATCAGTGCTGCAATATTCGCTCCACATTACATCAACCCTGGAGACATTCTGTATTAAACTGGGTCTTCACAATCATGTGTAATTGATCAGGCTATTGTGAACGGGTTTTCTTTATGTGGAAAATTATAAAATAGTGAGAATTATTGATTGTTACGAGTGAAGTGCAATAACAGTGGCCTTTATGCAGGAATACGTTCAGAAAGATGTCAGATTGCCATGCACCCAAACCTAATTCCAAATCATCAATTCCAAAGTATTATTACTTTAAGTACTTTTGAAAAGGCGTTGCCATGGTTGCATGTTATTCAAATTGCGTTGTTTCAATCATATCCGTCTATTATTCTACCTCCTTGACTTTAAAACAAGGTGAATAATTTTGATACTTGAGAGACTTGAGGTATTCCTATGTATCTATACTGGCAGTACTAAGTTTAGGGTGTGGCAGTGCATGTGAAATGAAAAGGGCATACATCATTAGACCAAATAGGATTAGTTGGTAGTGATAGCATTGTAGAAATCGGTTATTTTCAGTAATTTTGAATTTAATTAAAGCCATTAACATAAAACTGGAAGTACGAGGAATAGGGTGGGGCACTATAGTCAGCTAGGTAAAAGGAACAGTACTTGTAAAGAATTATCACATTTCATGAAACAACTAGTTAATGCAACAATTGTATTTAATTTTAAGTGAAAATTAATTCCACATGTGTAAAACTGGAAGTATTGATTTTTGGGCGTGGCGCTATATCAGGAATTAGTCAGCATGTTGCCTTCTATCATTGTACCAATTTTCATGCTTGTAGCAAAAAACTGAACAATTCTGCACGATATGCCTGCACTATGTACGTCATGGCTCATTTTTGGAGACCGGATGACTTTGACCAGCTAAACGATGCTGGTTTGCAAGGTATATTGGATAAATCTGTAAGTGATGGCAGCCCATTTGCTTTCAGTGTCTAGTTAATTATATTTTCAGTAAAGTCCCTCGCAGAACCATCAAAAAAGAGACAACGCTACCAAATAACGCGGGAAGAAGAGAGGCTGGTCATGGAGGCTTACCAAGCTTGCACGGGCTGGGATGAAATTCTTGGTTACATAAAATCGCGTGTTGGGAGTTTGCAAGGAAATAAAGAAAAGACCATAGAATATTACGAGAAAGCAGACAGGAAATCGGCAATCAAACGGGTAAAGAGGATCGTGAACCAAGAACGCAAACGAGCACAAGTAGCAGCGCCAAACCAGTCCACAAGCATGCACTCGACAATTAACAAGAAAGAGATGCGGTATGCTAAGAAGGCAACTCCAGAGGAACGAAGAGAGAAGAAGTTTACATACGCTTCCAACTTGAGTAGCAGCACGGAGGATGAAAATGGTCCTTCAGAGGAACAAGCTGAAGCGAACACCAGTAGGCCAGGGAATGCGGGAAGCCCCACTCCACACGCAGCCCATAGCAACGTAGAAGACAAAGAGAAAGGACGGAAAAGACGGCGCAAACGGAGAGAAGGAGAACGGGGAGCTTATGAAGCACATACACAGATGTGCCAAAAGGCTCTCACAATGATGGGTAAAATTGAAGCCCTGATAACCAAATTAGACAGCTCTGGTTCTGATTAGAGTGGTTTCATAAACCTGTGAAATACACTTCAGCGTATTACACTTTATTACAATTTAATGCTCACGTTTTTTTTGTGTGTGTTTTCGGTGTATTACACATTATTACACTTTAGTTATTAATTACTTTATTTTATGGGTTTATGAAAACCACTCTAGCCAAAATTATTATAGAGTAATTTTCATCGGACTGTGAAATAGTTACTAAGCTAATACACACTAGTAGACCCTAATTCCATTGTTTCCTTTTGTTGAATTTCGACTACTATGCAGTAATAGCTAGTTCTTATTTCACAGTCCGATGAAAATCACTCTATTTGAATGAAAATTGTGAAGCTCATGGTTGCAGATGTTGTAAAGGATCAGTGAACGAGATCAATTTGTAGACTATTGAACTAAGCCACTAAATAATAATAAAATAGATTAAGTGAAGCAAAACGTTTTTGTGTGGTTATTTTGGATATTAGCATAGATAGAAGGTGTCAGTCACTAATAGTGGCTCATTATCATATGGATTTGGCTTATGTGAAACATGTCTAATGATTTTATGAAAACTTACGGCTTTTGTTACAGCTGACGTGGCATTGCTATGGTAACCTTACTAGTGATCATTTTCATCACAAACGCTTCCCTGTGTGGCTGGATGGTTATCAACGTACATGCATCTGTATTAGCTTTAATAATACTTCTACTGCTATATAGGCCCTTAAGCCTAATCCACACACTTTAGTTTATTAACCATAAAACGCTCATCCTGTCTAAACCTTGAAGCTCGAGACAACCTTCAAAAAAATTAAATGCTCAAAAACTGTGGGAAAAAAATCGCATAACATATATATACAATGGTACTCAGAAACAAAGCCCTGAGAATAGCATTGGAACTATTAAATAGAAATACCATTGGAACTATTAAATAGAAATACCATTGGGACTAAATGAAATCGATCAAATGGTAAAATACAGTAACACTAAGAAAGTTACGAACTTGAATCTGGAATGAAAGTGCTGATTTCTGACATCGTTGAGTTTTTGTATAACTAGCCAAGAAAAAGTGTTCCAACAACAGCAACAACAACTTTATTTACCAAAAAAATTTACATTACAAATTATAGAAAAAAAATTACAAACTATACAAAAGTTGAAGGTCCTAACGAATAACTGAAAAGCTAAAATGTTAGGATGAAAAACAAAGGTGACAGAAATGTGACGTGCCAAATACAGTCAAAACTGTGATTGAATTAAAACTACAATATGAACAGATTTTCTATGTGTACGGCCTTATAATCACTCTTTGTAGTAAAGAGCGAAAGGACGGTTAATTGTCAGGATAGCGGAATCTCTATAAGGAATGATATTCAATTGAAAACCTTGCTTTTATACTGTACACTTTTGACATTTTTATTTGCCGTGCAATTAGTCAAACATAAACCAGAGCGCAAGTTCTGAGCTCAGCCCCCACGGTAACCACAAACAACCCATAGAAGCCATCAGTTCAATACAGTAATCCTTGACATTGCCCATATAACTAACACTTATGAATTATTAAATCACACGGTATATGTGAACTCCAATTGATTATCATCATTTAGCCTTTACTCATTGACCAACAGATTAAAGACCAAATACCAGCCCATTGTTAAACCGCACGTTCGCTATTAACATTCTGACCGTTGAATTATTGTCTAGATAGTTTGGTAAATACAACCAAATTTCGTCTGTCTTTATCAATGATCCAATAGTATTTGAGTTTTAGTAAGTGTTTATAAATGTTTTATTTGATCGTTATAAGAGGCGTCATCTGTGTTGATGCTAGGGAAGGGGGATTGGGGCGAGGGAAGCGTATATCAAATGCGATCTCAAAGATTCATTCCTTGTAACCACACTTCAACCACGATGAGTCAGATGGCGAATTACAAATTCACATAAGACGCATTACTGTTACTTTGACTAAAGTCTTTCTAATCATCGACGCTTAGGTGATTGGCAAAAAGTAAGTCCATTTTAATCTTATGTAGAAGGCAAAGAAATTGAATTTGAGTATTTTAGCAAATAGGGTAAATGGAAATGAAATGCAATGACACGTAGTACCAATACTTTCCAAGGCAAATTGAAATGTTCTTTTCTATTAGATGCATGTCTAGTGAGATATCAGCCTGTTTAGGGTCTTTAATCATTTAATGTGTTTTTATTTTTAAAAAGGGAAATAGTTTTTGCTCCAAGGCATAAAAGCTAGTAGGCCCCGTAATATTGGCACATTGCTTTAATTCTATTTGGTAAAGTAAAACCTTGATTTTAATAATTAAAATATCTGTACAGTACGTTGGAATTATAGACCTTCCAAGAATATTCTAGTTTTATTTCTCGAAAGAAGAACCTTATTTATCTGACAATGGTTGAGTAATGAAGTTTAATTTCCCAAATTTTAACTTGCATGCTATTAATTTTCAGTTATAAGTCAACTATTGATACTGCAATCTGGATTGTCAAGAAATTATCTACCTAGTACCGCCATGTACATATTTTCTATATGCTATGGTTTCCATGCATATGCTAGTATTGTCGGCTGCTTTCGCGAATATAAACCTTCACTTACAAAATGGCTTTAATCCAATATGTTATTTGCATTTTAGTCATATCCGCAGTTTCTTCCAAATGAATTCGTTTCTGTCGAAATCTACATCTGTATCAAGTAATATTTGCATTTTTCACGCTATGAATGTATCTATTGATTGCATTCATGTTTACTCGCTATTCATATGTATTCATAATATGAAGTCTTGTGAATATATATATTAATAACACAGCACACAGCTGTAACCACCACACACATGAAGTATTCATTTCAAGCCAGAGAAATTCAAAGAAGGACTTTCTAAAAATTTGATGTGTACCCAGGTGTCATAGATATGATATGAGTAGCTTCTCTGGACAATAGTCAAAGGTTCAACGTCCAAAAACTAAAAACTGATCTCAGCATTTCGATCGATGACACTTGCGGATCCCATTCATGGGAACTGGGAGAAGTAAGAAAAAAAAATGAAGAGTATTTTGTAATAGTAAGATATAGACCTACCAACTACCATCTGTGCAATATCAATGGACAACTTGTCATACTGTAGTTGTACCTACGGGGAGCTTAATTTGAGCCTAGCCGGAGAACGAGTTTGGGTTTTGGTCGAGAGTCGAGAGTCGAGAGTACCAGGTCGAGAGTCGAGAGTAAAGTCGAGAGTCAAGACTACCATGTCGAGAGTCCAGAAAACTATAGAATGAGTGGAAACGTATTATAAGCCGGCCAGTTTTTAGCAAAAAAACATATCACCTGTGATAGCAAAAGCTTGCTTCTAGACAACTTGACCCGAGCTTTGTTTATTTAGCGGCTAGATATTGAAACTGAACACCGTAAACTAGTACCATATGTCACGCAAGTTTCGCAATCGCGTGTGCATGGTCTTTAGCTTTCCATAGTTAAGGGTCTTAAAAAAATCACTGCAACATTGCATCGCGACCAGAAAATTACGTGGTATTTTCTGTGTTTTACTACTGGTTCACAGAAAATACCAAATTTCGGCTGTAAGTGATGACAAATGATAAACTTATGTACGCGGTGCGTGATGTGTTTTGTGGCGTTTCGAATTTTGCTAAAAACTGGCCGGCTTATAATACGTTTCCACTTATTTTACGTTTCCTGCACTCTCGACATAGTAGTCTTGACTCTCTCGACTTTTACTCTCGACTCTCGACCTGGTACTCTCGACTCTCGACTCTCGACCAAAACCCAAACTCCCGGAGAACATCGTAAACTATAGTTAATTGACGTACTAACAATAATTAAAAAGTCAACTGATAACTTGTGAATAAGACACTCTGAAAATAGCCGGTGAAAGTAGAAGATTGCTTGTCACTGTGTATAATTATGACTTATTGCTTTTTAATTATTTTTCGACAGTAGTATTTCCTAACCTTCCCCTAACTTCCCATCGACCTCAAGTTTATCGGTTAGTCAAATAACTGTCACGAGTTATCGACGTAATAAAATATGATTGCTTTACTTTTACTTTACTTTAACCTTCTTCTAATGTAGAAATAATTGTTTTTGGAAAGATCTGATTATATCACGAGTATGTACATTGATGATCTAGTGTCTTGATATTTGCTATTGATATACTGATTTGTCTTTGCTATTCTAGATCTTTATCGCGTTTTCAAAGCAAGCCTACAGACAGTGACTCTGAAGTGACACTAGAAGACGAAAAACACCCTGACACACAGCTTATCGAGGACAAGTCAGAGCTCAAAGGCAGCTTTCCCGAGAAATCAAAAATCAAAAACGAAAAGCAAATTGAAGAGAATAAAGGAATTGTAAACATGGCGTACTCGCAAACACACGGTGACGAGGAAGAAGAGAAAGATGTTGGTTCGATATTCAAAACCTTTAACAATTTCACCAGCAAATTCAAATTTACATCTGATAACAATGAAGACAAATCTATTGATGCGACTGATAGCCCTTCACAACAAAAACCCATATCGGATGAATCATCGAGAGATTCCATTGAGCCATCTAGTGTTCCACAAGTAAAGAGTAGTTTAGAAAGCCCCAATACCAGTCAAAATAGCACACCGTCTGACACCACCTGCTCTTCGCCTAAACATACCGACGATTCACCGACAATTCCCGAAGTAACAACGATTGTGACAGCGCCGGAGCCGAGCTCACCCGAAAAAAAATCGAACGACCAAAAAGAAAAACAATCGAATGGTCATTTCCGACGCAGTACCGACAACATTTTATTTTTTGAAGGAGCGACCTTATCACCGGACTTAGACCTGAGGAGGCGGCATAGCACAGATATTGTTAGCGTACCTAAACCTACTAACGAGGAACTTGTTCTTGAAGATCTGAAAAAACGTGGTTCGCCCTTCAAGCGTCGATCAACTAAAAGGTCACAAATCAAAGGTAGGAAACTCACAGGAACTGTAAACACACCGGAAATCCTTGCTCGATGAAAATGTGCTACTCTTTGAAATATACTATTCGTATTTATTGACCAGAGGATGTAGAACAGTTGAACAAGATAAATTTGCATTCTACTATAATTTTATCTTGTTTCAAGGCAAATGGCTCGCTGTGTTTCCTGAGTAACAGGAACTGCCACATTTATTAAAATAAATGGCTTTGACAACAAATGTCTTGAGCCTAATCTTGAACAGTATATTTGCAATGAATGGCACATTGTGCAAATACAGACATTATTAATTCTTTAGTTTTTATCCAAGCTCTACAATATTATGCAGAGAAAATTTACTGTGTGTAGAAAATTTATTTTCAAATTTTGAATTTAGCTATTCGACTTCTTAGAGACTACTTCTACGAGTTGCCCGTGGCAGCCGGGATAACTCTTTTGTTTTCTTTTCCCTAAGGACACGTAACCACCAAATGCTATCCTAGTTAGGATATCCTGCTACACTAGAGATAGAAAAAAGACGAAAAATTCTTATTCTGAATGATATCAGTTTTTTAAAAAATATCGCGGTATCGTCTTAATTATTTATACTAAGCACATTGAACGTCACTTTGTTTATTTCTATCTCGCATATGATTTTACAGATATTAAGCGGCTTACTATAGTTATTAGGAATAATGCTCACGGAATTCCTGAATACAATTATTTTTATAATACCTTCAATTTTAAAGTGTTGATAGGCATATCATGGTTTTCTTACAATTTGCAACCTTTATTAATAGTTTTACGTATAATAAGTAAGCAAAATTGACGCTGAATTTAGTCAATGTATATACGAGCAATTGAAAACGTGTTTGTTTGTAGTCAGATGTGGGTATCAATCCATTCTTTAATTTCGCCGGACATTTTGTTGGCATTGAAGTTTATAATTTATCTGTTCTTTGGTAATTTGTTCTTCAAAGTGGAAAATTGAAAGGCCTTGAAATATTGACAATTCATATTTCTGATGCTTCCTTTTGAATTCATTCTGTTGTCTCTAAGGTTGAATGACGCATTAGTGAGTTCAATTCATTCTCATGCATATGAAACAAATGTCCTGCTTGCACAATATATCTACTTTACATTGCTCTTTAGAACAAAACAGAAGAGAGAGCTATTCACCAAGAATGGAGCGCAAGCAAATCAATTCACTGAGTAGTCCAATGAATATTCGTCGTAAAACACTGGCAGAGTTGGCTCTTGAGAGTGGTTACAAGGTAATGAACTACGTTGAAGCATTGCGGGGAACAAACAACACTGTTATTATACATTACTGAGTTGCAAGTTGCGGAACAGATCTTGTTACTAGAAATTACATTTTATGAAATTACTAAAACATTTTTGTTTTGTACTTATTGCATTTTTGTTTTCGTGCTACAAGATTTGTTACAAGCTAAGGGGAGTAATATTTGCTCTGTAACTTGCACCGTAACAATATAACGAAATAGTGAGTTCATAATTTTGTATCACCGCATCGTGAGGACTATCGAACAGTACAATATTAGTGTCAAGAGTTAATGGAAAGACTCTCTATAATACCCTACATGGTCAGTTATATGACGGATTGATAATAGCTTGTTACTGAAACGACGAGAACAAGTCAGTTATTTCTATCATTTGCGCATGCGCAGCACCTACGAAGCAGTCTTCCAACAGCAAGACATTTTGACTAAGAACAATACAGAAACCGATTTAAATCCCATGGGTCTTTCTTGAAAAGGAGGCTAACCCTGCATAAATGCGCCTTTTGTCAAGAAGCTCAGCGATCTCTAGCAAATGGAAACTGGACTATTGTTGTAGAGTCAAAAATTTGTTTAAAGCATTTTAAATACGATGTTGGAATTGAGAGGTTATTTTTAGTCTCAAAATGAATCATATTATTTGTTGTTTTCGCGCGTTTTTTGCCATTGTAAGATGGGTCGGTGACCCTTGGGATATACATAGTTGTAACTCCTCAAACACATTTAGACAAGGCGCAAAACTGAAAAAGTCGATCGCAAAAAGTGCAGAAGGCATTTAGGGGTAGAGGCTGGTAACATAACTCTTCTAAACTAATTTTTCATGCTGAATGCGAATATGACTGTTACCAAGACGTATTCTGCAATCTTATACGTGTAAATGACGTATTTTGTGAATTGCTACAGTCATTTCATACTAACGGCTTTTTCATGTAATTACAAAAGTTCCCAAACTTAAAAACAATTACCATGGCTGGAAAGAGCATATCAAAATCAGTAAAACTGTAAAGTTTGACGGATATCAGTTGAAAAATCAAGGAGATACGAATTTTCAAAAATCGAAATTTGTTTGTATCTCTTGCATAACTGTAAGTGTTTTCATACAAAATTTTGTCATATTCATATTCATATTCGCATTCAGCATGAAAAATCGGTTTAGAATAGTTATGTTACCAGCCTCTACCCCAAAATGCCTCCAGGTATCTGATTTTTCGAAAATGCGCCTTGTCTAATTGAAGACACAAAGTAATACCTTAAGTTTGATTCCAATGTACAATGAAGTGCTACATGAATCATATTGTTTTAAGGTAAATCAATTATTAAAAACATTTATTGTCTTTACACAAAGGCGCCACCAAAGACTGATGATGTTGACGGTAAAATCAAAAAGGACGAATTTGAGGTAAGTATATGTGTAGGTATAGTTAAGATAAAAGAAAGCCTGAGGTCTAAGCGGTTCTGTATATTTGAAGATTGATTCTAACCATAACATTTGCTACTATATCCTTAGTAACTAGCAATCTGCTCAGGCCTTTTGCCAAGCAATGTTCAATATTTCTTCAGTGATGACTACTGTGATATCGTTCTATACAATTAGTATCTATATAGCATACCTAATTGCACAAACATTGACCCAAATCATTGATCATAGAAACTGAGAGTGAAATCGACCTGGGTACACATGTAATAATTAGATATTCATGTGTCTTGTGTCACTGGTTTAAAATGTCCACGTGCGCGATTTCTTTAAAATCATCTCATCGACAGATTTCCCGAGTGTTCATTTTGGTATAGGCTTCTATGTTCAGTGATTCTGGGGGTCAATGTTTGGACAGTCAACTATGTACAATTATAATACAATATTTGTTGCATTGTAGCGCAAGGATCATGAGAAGAACCTCCATGCATCCAAAGGCAGAGATAGAAGTCATTCAGGTTCACAAGTTGTAATATCTGGTGAACTCTATCTCACCCTGGAATACTGCATAGAAAGCAAGACGTTTAACGTCCACGTACATACAGCAAACAATATCGCTGCTGTTGATCAAAAGAGACAAAGTTCAGACCCGTAAGTTAACACAACATGACTTAAATATGTGCGCAACAAGATGTTTTTGGGTGTCACACGATGCAAATTTTCTTGCAGTTGTTCGGGCAAGTTCTATCGGCGATCTTTACGAAGAACAAGTCTCACCTGCAAACTATTTCTTTGCTACCGACCATGCAATCTGCACACAACAGTTTCAGGGGTGGACACACGATGCAATTTTACGATTTCGCGGAAGTTGCAAGTTAGAAAAGTTTTATCGTGTGTGCCGGCCATTATCAGCGAAGTAGAATGACTATAGTATGGTCAGTAAGCGTTTACTGCAGGAATGAGTTCCTAAAAGCTCCATAATCCTGATTAGCCTCTAAGCTCAAAATTCTCGCTTTATCTTATTCATTCAATTTTTATTCTTTTTATTCAAGCTACGTGAAAACTTATCTTCTTCCCGACAAAAGAAGCAAAAGGAAAACTAAAACCGTGAGAGACAACCTGAATCCAAAGTTTGATGAAATCATTAAGGTAATAGATATAAAAGATAATGAGAAATCGCTACGAAGATGAACGAAGTTTTTAGGTGTTGTCCGTCTATTGTCTTGAAAAAGCAAAGCAAAGCAATTATATTTTCTCAAACTTCAATTACGCGACTACCTTTTTACGATAGGGTACCCTAAATGAGCACGTGAATCGAATGTTTTTAGCACGTGCTTATCAGCGTTATACTTAATCCTTACTGCTCTGTTTTTGAAACGGATTATCACCAAAATGTGTATCACGGCGACAAAAATTACCCCTGGATTTGTATGCCAATACACTATCAATTGGGACGTTGGGCGGACTGTACGAATTTATACACTGGTTTATTGGCGCTAAAACATTCATTTTTTCTCTTTTCACCCATTAACAACGAGCGTTGTTATTGTTGTTGTTGTTGTTGTTGTTGTTGTTTTGGTTGTTGTTGTTGTTAGTGTTGTTGTTGCAGGTTGATCGAGTCGCAAAGAATAGTTCTTTCATTAACGTGCTTTTCCTATTTAGTATACAATTGGATACGATGAGTTACTGACCCGTACTTTGTCACTTACCGTATGGAACGACGACCTTTTTGGTCGTAATGACTTTTTGGGTGAGGTAGTCATACCTATTGGAGAGTTTGTTGAACAAGGACATTCTCTTGAAACATCTATAGCCAAGTGGTACCCACTCGGTGAGAAGGTGAGAACTTCATTGGAAAATGAATTAGCAAACGTGTATTTTATTTTATTTCATTTCATTTTATGTTGTTTTATTTTATTTTATTTTATTTCATGGTATTTTGTTTTGTATCATTTCATTTCACGTGTATTTCACTTTATTTTATTTTATTTTATTTTATTTTATTTCATTTTATTTCATTTTATTTCATTTTATTTCATTTTATTTCATTTTATTTCATTTTATTTCATTTTATTTCATTTTATTTCATTTTATTTCATTTTATTTCATTTTATTTCATTTTATTTCATTTTATTTCATTTTATTTCATTTTATTTCATTTTATTTCATTTTATTTCATTTTATTTCATTTTATTTTATTTTATTTTATTTTATTTTATTTTATTTTATTTTATTTTATTTTATTTTCCATATGAGATAATGTAAAGATTTAATGACCAGTAGATGGCAGGGTGACCGCAACCGCGCGCTAAATGTTTAGCCGTTTATCATCACGTATAAAATCATCCTTGCATTTATCTTAGTCTCGTATAGATACTCGTTGTTTACAATAGTATAAATGAGGTATATAGCTATTTCAATAAAGGTTGACAGGGCGAACGGCGAATGGCGATCGGCGATTGGTGATTGCACAACCGAAAGGAACTGTGGTCACGCTATTAGACCGCTATCCGGCGCGGAGATATGAATCGCCTATCGACCACTTTGTCCAATAATAATGAAAATGAAGCAATTCTTGTTACCCCAAATTTCCTTTCGGTACTGCAATCACCAATCGCCGATTGCCATTTGCCATTCGGCGCGTCAACTTTTTTTGGAATAGCTATAAATATTTGAGAGACTAATAGCTAGGAAACCTCAATCAATTTTTAAAATCATAGTTCACATAATCTCGTTTCTTATTTGATAAATGTCCTTGATGTCTATGATTTCTCTATTCAGTGAATGGTCGTGGTGAGATTTATATCAGTCCATGGATGTTAATTACCATGTTAGGCAGTCATCGTTTAGATCATATCACTTGTAAAAATTAAGGCCGATCACGATCGGTTTTGCTAGAATTTACAGCTACTTTATATTCATGAGTTTTAAAAGGCAGTGACTTTCAACTTGTAATTTCTTATTTTGTAGAGTTTATTTGTGTAAATCCCCTAAGTTTACGATGAAAATATTTGTTACCTACGATTTTTGGAGTACATAAAGGTTATTAGTCGACTAGCTAGCTATAAGGCAGCTGTTTGCGAGTCATGCTATATTTTGGTTAGCCTTTAAGCAGTGACAAGTTCACAGCACTGGTGTTAGCTGGCTAGTCGACAAATTGTAAATTACACACGCTGGTCAACGTCATTCGTTGTTTTTCTCGCTACAGACAGAGCATGGCATGGATATAAATCCAGAGGTGATTCTGTCTCTCAAATATGTGACAGGAGAGAAAGTGAAAAGAAAAGGAAGAAAGTCTCTTCCCTCCAAAGGAGAGCTGCATATTCAAGTACTGGAAGCTAAAAACCTTCCTGGAAAAGATGCTGATGGAATGTCAGACCCATTTTGTAAAATGTAAGTTTGACAGCATTTATTATTAACTATAACAAGCTACAATCTGCCACCATAAACCTGAATGAATTCTCACACGTACGTTCCCTTCCCTAATTAAATGTTAGACCGTGCATATTTGGTACTTTGCACAGCGCGCTACACTAAAATTTTTCCTTGACTAACAACATTGAAAGGGGGAGAGGGGATATAGCAAAATGGACTTGTTTCCCACTGATTCAGTTATTCATGTTGGAGGGTGTAGTCTTTCAGCTAAATTTTCATTACACACCTGTTCGGAAAATGTTGTCGTACGAATATTTAACACAAGCATTCCTTGACCAAAATGTGGGTCTTGAATGGATTCAACACACAAGCTGGGAATTGGTAAACAAATTACCACCAAACAACCCGCAAGACCTGTGTTAGACTAGCTAACAGTTTTAACAAATCACAATGGAATGCACTATTTGATTCATTTATATCCGCAAGGTGGACATTTATTCTCTAAGATCACCGCTAATAATATAGCCTCATGTATACAGAAGAAGTAGAATTACGGTAACATACAACGTCACATTCCAACCCAAAAAGTTATAATTGATTCACATTCAACTTGTTTACTTGAAAAAAGAGCATTTTTAATTTACTAAACAATGTATATAAATCTGAGGTCACAAAAAAGTATCCGCTGTCCCAAATAACCGCTGTCCGTGTTATAAGCAGGCGAATATAGGAGAAACTGTATGAGGTTTCATCGTAAAACTGTCTGCAATCAGCGGGTTTCAGTTTGCTAAAGAAGATGTTTATTTTGTAGATCCCTTCTTCCTGACAAAAAAGGAAAAACCAAACATCAAACCAAGAAGATCGACCGAACATTGAACCCTGTATGGAACTACAAACTAGCTTACGAAGACCTGACCATTGAGGAACTGAACGAGAGAGTCCTGGAAATCACTATTTGGGATCACGACATGATGTCACGTGACGAATTTCTAGGAGGAGTGAGACTGGGTAGCGGTGAAAGTGCAAATGATTGGGATGACTCCAATGACGATGAATCTCAAATATGGCAGACAATGTTGAGCCGAACCAATGTATGGATACAAGTAGTCATTCCTCTTAGACCAAATATGCAGTCAAGGAAAAAGACTTAGGTAAAGAACAAATGGTTTTCAATATGATCCTGAAACACCACGAGCAAAGGGTTTTTAAATATAATCTCGTTATAACCATAACGTACTAAATATAATCTTCACTGAATAGTGATTTAAGGCATTCTTTGCGATCTCATGGAATTTTGAGAATTCGTAGAAGTAAAAAAGTAAAAATACAAATACAAACACTAAAATAATTTACACGTTGGCGCCTTCACTCGGCCGGCTTTTTGCCTGTTCCGGTGAGCATGCGCTGTAGTGACCTGTTTACAGTTTGTGACGGACGAAAAAACAGACTGTTGGGCTACCTTAGCCGAGTAAACGTTCCATACTGACAATTATAAATAAGAACATATTTCCCGAATACACAAGGTAGCTTCGAATTTTATAATTTTAAAATGGAATCAAATATCGAAATTTAAAACAAATTTGGTACTCGTAAA
This sequence comes from Telmatactis stephensoni, assembly GCA_029948255.1. Taxonomy (NCBI): domain Eukaryota; kingdom Metazoa; phylum Cnidaria; class Anthozoa; order Actiniaria; family Isophelliidae; genus Telmatactis; species Telmatactis stephensoni. Next base: position 138,519 of record JALIZF010001403.1, read on the forward strand.
GAGTATTGTAATTACAGTTCGCCGTGATGCCTTGAAAATGCAAAATGTTTTAGTGGACAAGTCACAATGACTAGCATGTATAAATCCAATTTGCGAACATCCTTCAAAGTAATTAAGGCACAAGCCGCCATGGAGCCACAAACTCCTAACAGTTTTTTACATTAGAGTCGCGTATTTTCGCACTAGTAACATTTCTCATGATATCAAATGCAAAAAAACATTTGTGATTTCTTCAAAACGCAGGTAGAAATTTAGTAAATTCGAAGTTCTCCCTTCTCAAAAGCCATTCTCTATCCTATATTTAACTAACATGATCAAAATGTTGCTAGTTTTGTGAAGTACATACTTAGTACTTAATTGTAGAACAATGAGTAGATTGCTTATTTGAGTTTTATTTGCTCGCGTCAAGTAAGAGATATCCTTCTGAGACTTACCAGCTGTTTGACCATTAATTAGAATTATGATTCACGCGATGAGACAAGAATAACGCTTATCCAGCAGCTGATGAAAGTTAAACCTCCCTGGACTACCAGAAGTTGTTTAATATTTCTTCTTATATGTGCTTGCATTTAAAAACCACCGCGCTCTTTTATTGCTGTAGCACAGCAGCCCATGTTAAACTATTAAACTATTAAGATATTAATCAAATTATTGTTTAAAATAGTATGGTAGATAATTTAAAATAAGGGCAAATATAGGTACTTTGATTGTAACTAAATGGTCTGTATTTTAGATAAAATTCTTAATAAAGACATTTTCGCTTTGTTTCAGTGCTTTGTACAAAAAGATCAGTCTCTTGTAATCTCTTAGGTTTATGCAGATGTTTCTCGATTCAACATCAGTTGACAACAACTTTTGTCAAATAGAACTGTTTATTAAAATCTTACAATTGCTTATTGATTCACTGTCTCTGAGTCTCTTGATGTCCCTGGTGACATGGCTGCTGTGGTTCATGCCAATGGACTCACTGTAGAGAAAGAAAAGAAAAAAAAACATTACATACATATGCTTTCAATTGTCATTTGAATTATTGCATAATGTCTTACTGAACATTATCCCCAACCTCACCTCCCCATTCTCATAGAAAAAAAGAAGAAAGAAAGAAGGAAGGAAGGAAAGAAAAAAGGGGGAAAAAACCGAAACAAATAAATAAAAAGAAAGGAAGGAAGGAAGGAAGAAACAAAGGGAAAACAAACAAACAAATAGAAAGAAAGGAAACGTTATCAGGCTTTTTTTTACCGAGTAAAAAACATCCCAGCTGTAACTGTTGATAAATACATTCTTTGTTTTGTGGTATCCTCTTAAACTGCAGTTTTTTTGTACAGTACGTGGCAAAGCCTAACATAGCACGGCAAAAAAGGTCGCGTTTTACCGCGGGATGATGCAGGGATAATGTAATCCTAACGTAACATAATCCCTTCATTAGCCCGCATTTTCCCTTTTGGATAACTCGAATAATCCTTGCATAATGCCGCGGGATAACAATAGGTAAACGTACCGTTTTACCGAATTTTACCAATCGGTATAATCTGAGTATAACGTACGTTTTACCCGCATAATGTCACTATGGATAACGCGGCTCAAATACGTGTTTTACCTTGCATAATACCTGCATAATCCAGCAGGAAAACACGTGTTTTACTTTCTTGGACTGTGGGATAATTCTGGAATTATGCTTGTCAAACCTCGCATTTTCCCTACGTTTTACTTTGATTTTCCCTTAATTTTACCGCAATTATCCATTCATTTTCCCCCAATTTTTCATCCGTTTTATTTCCCGTTCGTTTTATTCATTTTCCCAGCTATTACCATTCTTCTAATTTTGTTTATTAGTGAACAAAATTACAAGAAAAGCTTATCAGTTTAGGTTTTAGTGGACAATGAATTTGGGCAGATTCAGAAAGAATCATTCTGTTTAATCGACTTTTTGTCGATCTTTATTCACCAAAGTCTAACTCCTAAATTTTACATCTTTAAATGATAGTGAAACGTACATGATCGAGAAGTTACATGTAAAATATATTGCATCGATCGATGTCAGAAACATTTAAACTAGTGGTCAGTTACCCACTGACGCAACTAACTGACGCACATAACTGAGTTATGTGGGACAATCGTTGAGTCTCTCTCTCGCTGTTGGCGCCACATGCTCTTTTCAGAATCATTCGTTTATGGGATCTTTGATCTAATTCTATGAAAAAAACAACCTAATTCTTCTGCTCGCCATGGCAGTGGCCTCACTAAGACCACATCGTTCTCGCCATCTGAGTCGTCAGAACTGATTGAAGCGCTTTAGCTTTGTCTGTTCCTCTAGCTCTCCAAAGCGTTTAGACTTTGAACTCTTCTTTTCAGTTTCTGCCAAAAAATAACAGAACAAGAAATAAGTAAAACATACACATTGCAAGTGATGGTAGAGTAGAGAATTTGTTAAAATAACCCCGATCTACATCCGTTACCTTTTACTGAAGTTTTGCCGACTACAACAGGGCGAAACAACAGGGCTTTTGCGAAACAACAGGGCTTTTATCAAGTGAAAAGTACTTAGTATAACTTACCCTATCCAGCCGTTGAAGTTTTCGCTGCTTCTTTTTATATTCTTCTTAATTCGTTTCCATGTTCGGCTCTTCGTTTCTTTTCTTGGCGGTTTTATAGCTTGATGTCATCGCTTCTACAAAGAAATGCCAAATTAATCAGTCATCTGATCCAATGTGCAGTTTTTAGAAAATGTATTTTCTTTCCTACAAAGTCAATTTAGCTTGCTTGTTAGCTATTACCAAATGGACTAACCTTTGATTCTTCCGTCTGTATTCATGGGGTTATTCCTTATTACTTCTTCAATTTCTTCACTTCCCTCAGATCAGAATTCATGATGTTATTGCTGATTTTCAGGATCTTGAACGTTTGATATCAAGCGTTCCTCGATCCATCTCAGACAAGCGCTTGAAATTTTATCGTCTCCTAGCATGGTCAAATTGCCCCAAACGACAGTGACATTTTCGTGGTTTCGATGTAAGAAGATCAAAAGACACTGATAATCTGCTGGCTTGTAAGATTCGAAATGAGCGCGCGCTTACCTCCTCGCGTGATCTGAACTATTCATGTTTTGTAACAACCTATGCTATTGGTCTACAGCAAAATGACGCAACGGTCATTTTCTTACAGCATTTCTTATTTGCTGGTTATTACTTAGTTCCAGGCTAATGAAGATAAACAGCAAATTAATTAACATTGCGGCTTTTATTACGATTGCTGAAAAGAATGTAACACCGTATTGTGACTACTGTAATTAGATAATTTCGACTTTTTTCACTCTAAATTATACCTATATGAACGACGAATCATACACAGGAAGTTTTCTATCGAGAATGCTTGAAAAAGAGTACGGACTGAATTTTATTTTGCTGCAGAATACTTCATAACCCCGCATCAAGAACAATAGAATCCATTGTTGTTTTGCCGCCTTTTCAAAGATCCAAAGATTGCCAAAGAGCGCGCCATGAGGTGGTTGAGAGCGGCATTTGATAGTTATTTGATCGCTGCACCTCAGCCATAGTTTATGTCCCCTCCATTACTTATGACCTCAGCATATCTATTTTTTAATTAGAAAGTTTATTAGCCTGCTTGGCAGAGCTTTCCTAATTTCCCCCCTCTAAAATATGTTGGTAATCTAAGTTACAAATAGTGTTCACAATGAATATAGGGGATTAATAACTATAAACAGAATCAAATCTCAAATTTCGATTTAGTCTTTGTCGACATCTTGTCCCGATCTAGGAGACATTATAAATTGTTGCTTTCCCGAAACAAGGAAAAATATTACTGTAACACGTGTTTTCGAAGTCAAAACTAGCAATCAGCGTCCCTGACGATAACAGTACTTTTTGTTAGCGATTCGATAGCACAGGAAGACCACAACTAGTAATCTGAATCAAATTATCCTGTCTCGAAATAATGTAGAGATAACGTTGGTAAAACGTAATAAAAGGGGGTTATTAATCAGGGTTACTAGCCTTACATTTTACCACACTAGATAACAGCGGCATTATCCATGTTATCCCGAGCGGAAAATGTAAGGATTATGCGGTAAAATATGCATTCGCCTACTCGGGATAACGTAGGGAAAATGCGAGTGATAATGTAGGTTTTGAACTCATTTTACTGTACGGTAAAACAAGTGGAAAACTCGTGTTTTGATGTTCTGGAAAACTAAGGTAAAACGTAGGGATTACCTAGAATTATCCCGCCTCCGTAAAACGCGGGGAAAATACGGTATTATTCGAAGTTATCCCTACATTTTACTTTTCGCATAATTCGTGGATAACGCGACCTTTTTTGCCGTTAGGGTGTGATTGGATTTGAATCAATAATGTTACTACCGTCATCGTTGAAGTCTTCCTTTCTAAAAGGAATATTGCCAACTTTAATATTGAAGTTACCAGATACTCGGTCAAGTTTAGATTGATTTCCTATTAGCATATATTTTGTTTTTTTAACATTTAGAGTTAATATATTTGCCCTAAGCCAAGTCTGAATTTTTTCCAGATCATGGTTCATTTGATTTTGTAGTATATCTTGATAGTCAGAGGAGGCTGTGAGGGTAGTATCATCAGCATACAGCCTTGACCTAGAGAAAATATTATTTTCTGTAAGATCATTAATATAAATAATGAATAACAATGGTCCTAATATGGACCCTTGTGGAATACCACAGGTTAGATTTACAAAGTCTGACATAACCCCATCAACCACAGTTTTCTGCTTTCGTGCAGCCAGGTAGGACTTAAATCACAATAGTGCTTCAAATGTAAATCCGTACAAAGAAAGCTTCTGTATAAGGATTGAATGATCCATATTATCAAAAGCTAGTGTGTGTGTGAATGCTAGTTTAGAATCGAGACTTTGTCCTTCACAGGTCGCACTTCAACGATAACAGTAGTAAATAATCATCAAACGTTAATTCACAAGCTACATTTGTTGTAGCCGTGATTTCTAACTGAGCTTCTGTGGGAATTTCTTTGTTTCTGATCCACCAATCATCTTTAGAGGGAGTTCATTAAAAAATCGATGGAATTTTGTTCCTGATTTGTACCAGCCAACAGCGCGGTCAAACGCAAGATTTTGCGGGATTAAAGTACAGGAATCCCAAGCAATATTTTTACAAGTTTTATTTATAGATTTCTACATATAATACCTTTAGGCTTAATTTTGAACACAGTTACAATTAAACAGATGCAAATAGATGCAAAACACAGGCAACAGAATATACAACAATGTCCTTAAACTGAGTTTTTTGGGGACTTGAGTTTGGCTACTCTTGCTTGAGTTTGGCCGGCAAAGTTTTGTTTACACTACTGAATGTTTCATTGGGTGGATTTGGTGAGGCGCGCATGCGTGGTACGCTTTACCGCGGTGTCACACAAGCCTCGCTTCAAAGACGATTGACGCATAAGGAAAAATTGAGTTTCATACTCGAGTGGACGGATTCCCTGAAAATTTGGGTGAAGGGGTGTGGAGTGCTTGACGAAAACCTTACCCTATTTCAACACAACTTGCAGGCTTTAGGACAGTTTTCAAGGACATGAGGATAATCATCATTGCATAAGTTGATTGATGCGTAGTATTCACAAATGGAGTATTTATCTTCACATACTGGACCTAGAGATACAAAGCTTTTTATTACAAATGCTGTTTATGTATAAATATGTTTAATTTATAGAGAAATGAGGTAATTGTATAGCCTAGTCTGCGATCCTCTTTAAAAGGGAGGGGGAGGAAGAGGGGAAGGAAAGAGGGCCCGCTCTAGTCTCTCTCTCCTCCACAATCCTTTTGCCCCCAGTCTCTTGACGAGGACCGCTACGTAGGCTAGGTCTAGCCCTTCTCACGGTAAGCCAACCAGAGATCAATTGGCTGTTTAAACAAAGCAACTTGTGGAAAGCTATTGTGAACTGAATGATTGACACATTACAACGTGTTAGTTACAAGAATACCTGGAGTTGTTGGAAGAGCTGTTTTTTCTGTTGCTGTGTATACAAAGTTACTGCCTTCTACTCCAGTACAAGGTGAGTCAGGTCCACCATCACAAGCCTTCAACCCTGCTCCAACACATGTGTTTGATGGACCGTCATCAGCGTAAGTAGAATCAGCATTTTTCCCACTCCAACACTCACCATAGAATTGTAAAGAAAAGTGCGAGTATCCTTTTTTGATTATCATTTTGGCACAACGACAAGCTAAGCTTTTGAGATTGAAAATAAAAAAAATAAAATAAAATAAAAAACATTAGTGGTTTCAATGTGAAAAATTGGCTAAGGTCTACTCACAACGTGAGCCGTAGGTAACACCTTGGGCTTCGTTTGGTTACATTGAACGTTAGAGCACTGAGGATGTGGGAAAGAAGGAGGTAGCATCATCTAGCCAACATCGCGCGGAAAAACCACTGCGCAAGCGCGATATACACGAGTCCGCGTCTTGATCACAGGAATCCCAAGCAATATTTTTAGAATGCTTTTCTTTGGATTTCCACATATAATTTTTGAGCACGCAATTAATATAATAGAACTGAAGTACTGAGAGAAAAAGGCGGGCAACCGCATTTTCTTAACCTCAATTTGGTGACCGAGGTTAGCTTCTGTGACTTCAGTTTTACTGCTGAATGCTATCATTGCGGACAATTAGCCACTTTCATACCGTGAAGATTGGGTACGAGTCCCTTAAACTTTGATGATGGCAACACAAAACTTATGTAGTCAGAAAGAGCAAATCAAGCTGTATATAATCCCGAGGTTTGATGTTAATCGGATATACATTGAAAGAGATACAGCAGTTCAAACATGCTAGATTTTACAAAGAAATGTATGGTTGTAGGGACAAATGTCCACAAATGTCCCTACAACCATACATTTCTTTGTAAATTCTAGCACTTTTGCACGGCTGTTAGTCATACAATGTTAAACTGATTAACACCAAACTTCGTGATTTTTTATAGCTCGATGTGCTCTTTCTGACTATATGAGTTTTGCGTTACCATCGTCAAAATTTGAGAGACTCCTACCCAGTCTTCACGGTATGAAAGTGGCTAGGGAAGGTGTTTTATGAGGCACGCATGCGTAGCACATTTTACCATGGTGTTCATCTATCCTTCCCTTCTCTCTCTCTCCCCTCCCCAAACATTTTAGTTCAATAATCGAAGGCTCAACAAGTATGTGTAAACTGTGCTGTCGTCAAAATCTACAAACCCCAGCAAACATATATGCAAAAGCTAAACTCGCTTCTAAAAAGTGTTAGTAGTGTTAAGTTGGTGTGAGTCGTTATTTTAGTTTAGTTTAGTTTAGTTTAGTTTAGTTTAGTTTAGTTTAGTTTAGTTTAGTTTAGTTTAGTTTAGTTTAGTTTAGTTTAGTTTAGTTTAGTTTAGTTTAGTTTAGTTTAGTTTAGTTTAGTTTAGTTTAGTTTAGTTTAGTTTAGTTTAGTTTAGTTTAGTTTAGTTTAGTTTAGTTTAGTTTAGTTTAGTTTAGTTTAACGGCTTCGTTACAGATTTCAATACTAGGAAACTAAAATAATAATGAGCACGTACACAATAAAAACAATCAAAACTAAAGAAGTGGGTGTGACAGGGGAAAGGAACAAGAGTTTCATCCCAATTGCGACCTAACCCCTACCTAATAAAAATATATTTTAAGAAGAATCAACTTTCACAGCCATGTTTGTTGTGTAAGTGGGTGAGTTAGTGCATGCGCAGACGTTTTCAGCCCTGTGGATAGACTACTCACTTGTTCATTGATTTGACTGGATTCTCCCAGTCAAACTCGTGACCATCCCAATGAGGACTTGTTAGATCTCTGTCATTTATCATAAGGTCAGGCAACGGTCTTGGTACGTCGAGATCATCGTTGTAACAACCAACTTTTGTTATTTTCACTTCACAGTTACTCAGTTGTTCTGTTGATGAGGGAAATTGTTTTTTCTATTATTATTTTCTATTTTGTAGATTAAACAGGGTAATGAAAGTACTCTAGAACTGGTCCTGTACGTACTAATACAAAACAACAACAACAACAACAAAACAAAAAACAAAAAATTAAAAACATAAACGGGAAACGTTATCCCTTCTTTGGGAAGATATACTCCCTGAACTTGGGGTGCGGACAATGCTAAAATGAAAACCTTATTCTATTATATTTTAGACCAAAATATGTTATATTCACTGCCCTGCTTAGCGGCTCTCCATAAAAGTGAGGGGGAGGGGGAGGGAACGAGGGCCGCTATGCAGGCTACTCTAATTTATGCATAGATGACGTCAAAAACCCAGCAACATTCATACCACTTGACGTCGTCTCATGGCGTACGTTTTTGTTCCCGCAACATTTTGCGATTGACGTCTTCTGTGCATCTATTTAAAACCCCGATCATACGTAAGTCGATGTAAGTTTTGACTCTCGAGGGCTTTTCTTGTTTGAACACGACAAGCAAGCACGTTTTTCGAAAACTCTCGATGAATTAAAATCAGGTAACTGAATAAGGACAAAATATCGTTGGGTTTTTTTTTTTTTTTTTGATTGTTTGTGGTAAACGAATGTTTTTGTTAAGTTCCTTCCTAGCTATCAAAGCGCACGTAAAATTCTGTGACGTTATCTTTACGTCTATACTGTAATCACGCACGGATCTCGACCAATCAGAGCGCGCCTAGCATACTAATTATTCAACAAAATGACTTACCAGCTTCATTAATAGGCTCGGTTTTTGATGGGAATCCTATGTAACCTGGCAAACATCATGAAGCGACACGGCTATTAGACGTTTGTTTACAACGCATGGGTTATTATTATTATTGATAATTTTATCTAAAGAAGGTAACTATCCACTAGTTTCTCTCCACTAGTTATCTATATCCACTAGTTTCTATCCACTAGTTACTGTTAGTCGATAAACATGTAGATATCATGCATACCGTAGAATTGGAATTGAATAAAAAAAATTGAACACAGGGAAAATAATGGGCTCCTATCTCCATTGACACCAATATCTATGCCCATACTGTCCTGATATCTGTATATCGCTCCTCTCCCCTAGACATTCCTCAGTTAACTGTCCCCTAGACGTGCCTTTGTCTCATTGGCTAGGGCATCCCTGGATCTAGATGTAGCACCCTTACAAATTATTTGTTGTTGTCCCCATAGCCACAATTGACATGGAGGTCCAAACGCGTATTTCATACAAAACTCGCTGTGGTGGCAAAACTAAACTCTAGCATAAAACAATCAATTGAACTTCAGGTATGACAGGGCGGTCTGGAACCCCTGGAGTCTCCTCCTTGGATCTGCTACTGATAGCTGGGGCATCTTTTCTTCAATAATAGATTGAAATTTGAACAATAAATAAACCCCTTGACCGAATGCCCATCAGCCAGACAGGTGATTTTGGAATTTTCCTTGATCATTCCTACATAAACTGTTTGATTCCACATTTCAACCTTTGTTTATTAGAAACGGCATCACAGCCCCTTGTCCTGCGCATGCTCGTAACGACCGACACTTTGACAATTTCCTATTGAAGGCTTACACATACATGTAGTTATGGACCACTCTAGACCAATCCTGGATATCTCTCATTGTTTAAGGTTTGTCCTAACTTCACTCTATGTTGTTACGGTTAAAAAATGAGTATGAAAACTAGACAAGCAAACAGCAACAAATACAAAAAGGTGCCAGTTATATTTCTTAAACCTAAAAATCTGCCCTTAACTAAAAGCTGATGCATATATATTTTTTATTATTAAATTTGTTATCATATCATTGATTATCGAATTCCCTTTTCATGAAAGTTTTCCCGAGTTTTTAATATAACAAAATTTGTATGTGAGGACTGAATACGGCGAGTGAAGATGGGAGCATCTCTTGGCTACTGTTTTTAGCACTAATTGTTGGACGAAATCTTTGACAGTTGTGTAGTAAAAAGAGACTTTAACTTATTTCAAAACGGGTGTTTTTGCTCATTTCATTTTTAAAATGTGTTCTCCATACATTAATATTTTACCAATCTGAAAAGCGAGACATTCTAAATGTGGGGAAGCTGAAATTGCTGCAGAATAATAGAGTAGTTCTTACGTGCATTGCCGTTAATCTTTACAGCCAAACAACACAACTAACACGTTGTACAAAAGACAATAAAAAGAACCGGATCTAAATTTTGTTGCCTGTAATGAACCACGCCACTCAGTTTTAGGTAAAATAGTATCATGTAGGTATTATATAGACCCAAACACAGAAAAATTCGTTGGATCAAATCAAGAACGTTTTGAATGAGTCGCGCCATCCCTCATGGAACCCTTATTTGTACCTTGTATGCCGTTGTAAGGGTCTTGTTGACCTAGTATTGAAGTAACAATAGTAATAAAAAGGCTTTCAGTATATGATTTTCAAAGATAATAATAAAGTTTAATTTTACTGTTCGACTTACCTTGTACTGCACAGTATAAGCCAAGTACTACTAATAAAGAAATTCTGAGTTTCATTTGGGACGGGATCAGCTTTTGTCTACTGACAATCTCGTTGAGTTGGATTTCTAACAGCCTCTAGTAGTCCAAAGATATACAAAACCATCCACGGTAGAAGAGCAACCTAAGCCTTGGCAGCAAGAGAATTAAAGGGGAAAATATGATTAAGAATTGACACTTTATGCTCTTACAAGGACTTCCTTAAATACAGAAAAATCAACAAACCTTGACAAGTTGATAGATATAGATTTCCTTACATTTTGTACCAATGTTCCGGTTCTTTTAGTTTTAATATCCACTAAATATACAAAGCAACTGTAATGATTACTACTAGAATCAATAGCAAAACTCATGAATGAGACCAAGGGAGAGGTTTGCCGCGTGGAATATTCATCTAGAATGATAGACAATGAATGCATATCTTATTGTTAATATTGACCATCTAACGACATGCAATTTTCATCCATTTCTGTTGTTGGTGTAAGTACTATAACATTAGTTATCGTCTTTTATTAGAAATATAAAAAAAGCTGTCCAAAAAGGTTCCTTTTTCCTAACGCACGCTGTCTTCTCCATTAATTGCTGTCTACCACTTGCTCATTATTTCTAAGTGAACTTGAAAGTCTTCCCCCAATTTTATGACGGACACAATTGACAATTTGTCAAAAGTCGACTTTGTTTCGAGTGCGTAGTATTTCTGCAATATTCGCCATTCAGTACAACTTGATACCTGTGACAATAAAAGACTGAGCTAACTTCCAACTATCCATTTCTGGTCAAACACAGCTTATGCCTTATACAAACTCTACGCATTTCATATGAAACTGTTTGTAGTTAGATTTACGAACAAAGACTTTTACTTCCTAGCGCGCTATTGTTATTTTCATTTTGTTCGTCAAAGAAATGCTATATGATATTATATCAATATGAAAATTTTGTGGAGCAAAGCAAGTTTTATAGCAGGCATGATTTCAGAACCACTCAGAAACGAATTATCATCTGCCTAACGAATGCTGGTAAAACATTTTCAAATTTCAGGATGTACAATCATTGCGGTGCCGGCTTTCATGCCCGCTAAATTAATCGTCAGGGAATTAATGGTCCAGTGATGTAGCTATTTCCCGTGATTATATAGACGATAAGTGATAAGTCTTGGATAAGCATCCGTGTTGACAAAAGCCCACAGTTTTAAATAAGTTCAGGCCGAACAGTTGTGTAGATTTAGATTTAATACTACAAAGTTAACAAGTTTTCTGGTTTTTATTTCTTGTTTCAGTCTTTTCATTTTTATTTCTTGTTTCAGTCTTTTCATTTCTTCTTCTTCTTCTTCTTCTTCTTCTTCCTCTTCTTCTTCTTCTTCTTCTTCTTCTTAATTCTAATATATACCTATATGAGTGACCAAAATAATGTGAGTGCCAAATAAAAAAAAACACTGTACAAAAACACTGGAAATCATTCATTCTTGATGTCATCGTTGGAGCACAAGGTGCTTTAATTTCTCAGCCGGAGTAAGCCGCTGAAATATATTTGTTTAGTTAGGAGAAGAGAAATGACATATCCTGATTTCATTAGAGGGTGACTTGCTGGACAAGATAAATCACAACCCGATGACTGAAATAATGTTCCAGCGATTCGTTGATGCTAAGCCCAGCCATTTTGGTGAAAACACGAGTGGCTTAAAGTTGTTAAATCAATAACAAGATTATTAAATTCAAAATCGATGTTCCAAAAGATTTGTTAGTCATTCTCATGTTCAGTTTGTATCATTTCATTTCATTTCATTTCATTTCATTTCATTTCATTTCATTTCATTTCATTTCATTTCATTTCATTTCATTTCATTTCATTTGTATATTCAAGATTCAATTATGTGTGATTATAGCTTTTACGAATATGTTCAAAAGTCAGATTTCGAGAAAAACCTTCAGTTCCCCACCCCATCCCCAAGAGTACAAAGGAAGCCCAAAATCAAATATTTTTGACAAAACGTGATGCATCATGGGAATGTTTAGTAAATCCAAGATGGCGGGTGTACCTTACGGTCCTGATCCTCTACAAGAAGCACAAAAACACATGGTAAGCATCTAGATACAGCTTTAAATGACCGTAAATAATAATCCTTGTGTTTCAGATAAGTTATTTTTATCATTGGCATGCTCTTTTTACAGGCAGAGCTGGCTAAACGACCACCATTGCCACCTGAACAATGTGGAGGCTTGATTGTGAGTTGTTTATGATTGATCAGTGAATTAACAATATTGTTAACCACTAAAGCTAGTTGCAGTACAATGGCTGTTTGGCATATGAAGATTTTTCTTATATCTTGTCATTATTCAAAACAAATAAATTACTGCTGAGACATAAGAGGATCATAGTTTGTCAATCAATAACTTCTATATAAATATTAAGTCTTTATAAGGTTCTTAGTACTTGTTAAATATTCCTTGCATATCATATTTTTAGAGAGACCCTGCTATAGAACGGTTTGGATGGATCAGAGAAAACAGTGATAAATACTTTAGATTCAAGCCGCGTTCCATATTCTACTCAGTGATGGTCGCATTAGTTGTACCTGGTTTGTTGTATTTTGGTTTGAAAAAAATGCAGGTAAGTATGATGTATTATAAACTGTTTAAAGTACAACTACACCAACCAAGGCCACCAAAACAAATTTATGCAAATTGTCCAATAGGGCAGTGTGGTATTGACATCACAATTCACACAAACAAACCAAATTTTCATCTCCTTGAGTCCAAATTTGGTACTTTGGTTTTTGTCTGACCATATTTTTTTAAATAAGCAATGTTTCCATAATAAAATGTATGTTTTGCCATGTTGTTTTCAGTATGATTGCAATTTCATGATATTTGTCTGAGTCATGCATCTATTAATACAAGCTATTTTAGAATGCAACCATTGCGATTCAGAATATATGTAATAGAATCTGTACACATGTTTACAATTTCACTTATTAAAATGCATGTAGTTTGCTTTACATATGTGTTTGTGCATTCAGGACATCAAAGAATTAACAAGAAGCATGTTAAAACTGTAGAAACTCACCACCATTTTGAAGTAACAAATGTAATGAAAGATCACATAGCACTGACGAGATAGATTGAATTAGAAGTTTGATATAAAGATGCAGTATTAGAAGAGAAATCCCACCAAGGGAACATTCTAAGCAATGACCCTATGGTCTATTGCCCAAATGAAGCAGAGAAAATTTCTCTGGCCTTGGGATTATTTCATTCAAATTTCCACTTATTCTATCTCAGTGCTATGCAGTCTTTCATTACATTCATTCCTACACTCTAACACTTCATCCCAACATCTACAGCATATACCCACAGCTGTATAGAAAAGACAGTTGATCCCACAGCTCAATTCATAGGGCATTGGCATTGGCACATGACCCCTGGATTTGGATTTATCCAGGGGTCGTGTGTTTGAATCCCATATAAGCTCTCAGTCTACCTCGTTATGTTTTTGTGTTGTAAGGCACCCAGAGCAGATTTAGATAGGCACAAATATAAATGTCATGTATTATTATTATTAAGGTCAGATGTTTTCTCTGCTTTGTTAGAGCAATGTCTAGACCATAGGATCACCACTTGGAAAGTTCCCTTTGAATTTCTCTTCTAGCTTTGCATTCTTTCATTACAACTTCCACACATTCTATTTTGTTGTTCAGCATTAAAAATGTTCATGAAATTTGATTGAAAATTTGTTTGGTTGGCTTTGGTTGATTTACTCTGTGAGAAGAGGCTTTCTTTTACCTTTCCCCTAGAGAGAAAAGGAAGAGAACCCCAGCTAAACACATTGACTTGTTGAGCATGCATTAAAATCATTTCCAATTCACTGATAAGATTTGACAGCTGTGTCCATTAACATAATGTATTTTTTACTGATACCAATGTTCCTGATCACAGAACTTTAGATAGACAAAGTAAAGCAGATTATGTGTAGCATTAATTTTAGTTTTACACTGTACTTAGCTTATTTCAGCTAAATAAAATATATTCCTACAATTTAATTCAAATTCTATTCTCAATGGTCACAAACAACAGTTAAATTGTTAATTGTTAAACAAAATGTCTTGGTTGTTTTACTGGTGAAACTAGCTTGATTCATCCACAACTCCAAATGATTAGCACATTAAAGAAAGTCAAGGCCATTAGCTGAGGTTTCCTTCCTTTTCTCTTTAGGAGAAAGGTAAAAGAAAGCCTTTGCTTTGCAGAGTATGGTTGATTTAGTTGCTCTGTAATTCATTCTTTGTTTATACGTGAGTGAATTTGTTGAGCACTTAAATCTTGATTTTGTGTCATTTGGACATTGTACTTTGTCTAGAGTCTCTGCACTAAGGGGTTTATCACAGATTCTTGATAGGAGAACAATCAAAACAATTCTTGATAGGATAACTTAACAATCAAAACAATGAGCTTTTATCGTGTAATTCCAAAAGTCACAGTACAGAAATATAATTACCATAGCTGGAAAGAGCACGTCAAAATTAGTAAAACTGTGAAGTTTGAAAAAACAATTCTTGATAGAAGTACTTAACAATCAAAACAATTCTTGATAGGATAACTTAACAATCAAAACAATTCTTGATAGAAGTACTTAACAATCAAAACAATTCTTGACAGGAGAACTTAACAATCAAAACAATTCTTGACAGGAGAACTTAACAATCAAAACAATTCTTGACAGGAGAACTTAACAATCAAAACAATTCTTGATAGGAGAACTTAACAATCAAAACAATTCTTGATAGGAGAACTTAACAATCAAAACAATGAGCTTTTATCGTGTAATTCCAAAAGTCACAGTACAGAAATATAATTACCATAGCTGGAAAGAGCACGTCAAAATTAGTAAAACTGTGAAGTTTGAATGAAGTAACTTTCAAACTCACGAAGATATGAATTTTCCGATATCGAAATTTTGTATGAAAACATTCGCTGGTAGGCAAGAGATGCCTACCAGCGAAGGTTTTCTTACAAATTCACACTTTTCAAAAATTCATATTCTCACGAGTTTTGGATTTAATTCCTTCAAACTTCACTGTCTTGCTAATTTTAACATGCTCTTTCCAGCTATGGTAATTCTTTTTCTGTTTCACGAATTTAAAAATACCTGATAAAAGCTCATTGTTTTAATTATCAACTAAGGGGGTGTTTACATGACACTAGGATCATCCTAGCACTGAGGCAAATCATCCTACCTGCTATACATTTACTGCATTCTGCTTGTTAGAATGATCCTAGTACACAAAGTGAAGACACAAATTTCCATGTAAACAGAATGCAGTAAATGTATAGCAGGTAGGATGATGTATTGCCTGCTAGGATGATCCTAGTGCTAGGGTGATGGTAGAGGCTATTTTGCGAGCTTCAGAATGACATTTTGCATTAAAGGTCCCCATTATTAGAGCTAGATTTTAGGTTTAGGGCTAGGTTAGGGGTAGACCGTATCCCAGTCCCTAGCCCTAAACCTAAGCTTTATCTAGTCCTAGTAACAGGGCCTTTTGACACGAAATGTCGTTCTGAAGCTCGCAAAATAACCTCTACCTAGGATGATCCTAGTGCCATGTAAACACGCCTAAGATTACTTGGCGGTTATAGATATATATGCATGAAAACTCATTACTTTGTCCAAAGCAAATTAGTCTTAGGGGCAGTATGTCCACATTAGTCCAGATACATTCTAAAATAATTTGAAAATACATCAATTGTCTTCATTTTGAAACTGCATCATCTTAAACAAAAGAAAAACCATTTTACTGTGGACAATAGGTCTACCTAAATGACAGAAATGATGCATTTTTAAATTTATCTGCAATAGTCTGGACATACATTATGTAGCCTTTACAATATGAGCCCATCCATGCTCCCAGAGAAGATTTCACAGTGATTCACATCATCTAAACTCCCATATGTTTGCTTGTTTATTTCATTGACTGATCAACTCATTCATGATTAACTCACTTATTGGTTTTCTGATTGATTTTTCAGAGAAACAAAGACATAAGAGCAGGAAAACCCCCAAGAGATTTCCTATAAATTTGTTAATAATTATTTTATCTTGACTGTTGAAAGCATTGTTGTGAGAATATTCATGTAAAAATTGTGGTTTACATAAAAAACATTGTTGATTAATTAGCTGTATTTGTTGTAAACATGATTTTATCATCTGAAATTTCCTTGAAAACATAGTGGCAATTTGTCCAATGGAGCCAGGCTTAGAGACTTTGATACAAATGAAACAATTAGAGTAACGAGTAAGGTTGCATTGTCTCGGAAGGCTACTCTCTAGAACCTAAACAAAAGAACTAAAACAATTGGCAGTAATAACAGTAGATTTTTTGTTGAATTGAACCAATCGAAAAAATGTTCCACACAAGTGAAGCCCTACTGAACAATCACAAGGCAGGGCCCAGTTGTTCGAAAGCCGATTAGCGCTAATCTGGGGTTAACTCTAAAGAAAACATTTGGAGTTAATCCTGGGTTAACGCTAATCCACTTTCGAACAACCGGGCCCTGCAGACTGTTATCTGGTAATGTTATTACAACTTAAAATTGTAACAGTACACCCATAATACAAGCAGTTTGTCCAGTTTGTATTACATACTAGTTATACAATGCTTTAGAGTGGCATACTATGAAATAGTTCCACATGTCACTTTCTATGTGTACATGAGCCTTTAGGTGAGTGTATACACCTATTTCAAAAAAGGTTGTCACTGGTAAGAGCGATAGGCGATAGGTAATAGGTCATTCCAAGACCGCAAAGCACTATTGATTTCTAATTGATTTACATATGAATTGCCAAATATTTGATGGAAGAGTGTAAAGAAAGATTTAGGATGGCTTAATTAAGAAACCAATAGTGCTTTGCGGTCTTGGAATGACATATTACCTATCGCCTATCGCTCTTAGCGGTGACAAACTTTATTGAAATAGGTGTATACAAAGAAAATACAAGTGACGAGTGGGATATCCATGGTATGCCACGAGAAACCATTGTATAAAGTCTATTTTATTCCACACCATAGAAACTAGAGACAATTACTGCAATGCCTCATGGGAAGAGACAGTTGAATACTGCTTTCTGATTGACTGTATTTTCTATGGGGTGTGATAAATTACATTTAGTCATTAGTTTTTTTCAATTTGGATCACAGGTAGCCCAAGCTCACTATTAGTGGCTATTTATAAGAGAATGTATGGCACTCAATATCACTCAAAATTTCTGTCTTAATTTTAATAAAATTCCACGAGACTTCTAGAGTATGTTGTTCATGCTTTCTTCTAACCTCTGAATGAGTTTCAGTGAAATTCGTCGATTTTAACTGCTCGCCCTAAGCCACCCATTTTTGAGTGGCTTAGGGCGAGCAGTTAAAATCGACGAATTTCACTGAAACTCATTCAGAGGTTAGAAGAAAGTATGAACAACATACTCTAGAAGTCTCGTGGAATTTTATTAAAATTAAGACAGAAATTTTGAGTGATATTGAGTGCCATACATTCTCTTATAAATAGCCACTAATAGTGAGCTTGGGCTACCTGTGTTTGGATATGTTGGTATATAGTCACTAAGTGTGCTCCCTAGATAGAAGAGTACAAACCTTGAAAGTCTGCAATATTTTGCACTATTATGCACTAATTAAACAATAGAATTAGCATAATTTAGCACTGTTTAGCTCTATTTATGCTTTTAGTGTTTGTACTCTATTAAATTTCCATGTTACCTGTTGTTTGTTTGCATAGGAGTCACAAAGCTGGGCTTCCTGTGGCTTGGCATTTTGTTTATTAACCCAAGCACAATTGTAGTTCGTATTCAAGCCCCACCCCTCCCCTGAGGTTCTTTGTTTTGTCCCACTCTCATTTCCTGTAGTCACAAGCAACAGGCAGTATAAAGAAAACCAGAGGCCGGAAAACTCCGAGACCGACTGTTTTTTAAAGTTCCTGCCTTTGATATTTTGTAGTCTTTCTAACTACGCTTTTGACGTTTGTACATTTACAAAACATCGGGTTTATCATCAATTGTTTATAGCGGAGCTCCCGCGCGGGCCGAAGGCCCGCGCGAGCGGAGCACCATACCTAAGAAAAAATGGTAACCCATCGAGTTGATTTTTCATGGACACACAGGGAGCCCAACGGCTGTACGTCCGTCCGTACATACATACATACATACATACATACATACGTACGTACGTCCGTGTACATCGCGATGCTGATTGGCTGATTGCTTTTTGGCGCCAACTTGACGCGCGCTGACACTTTGAAAACTGAAAATTTACAAGTTTCCTTGCAGTTTTAACTTGCAAAGCTTAAAAATAGTATTCTCGAAACCTCGTAAAAATTTAGCGATTTTGATGAACATTAATCTGTGCCAATCTTGACAGGTTAAAGCGAAAAAAACCGTACGTTTGAATTTTTTTCGAGCCTGGTGTCGTTTCAAAAACTGCTCGAAAGACGAAAGACACAGAGGATATTTTCAAAGTTGAACGACTTTTTAGTTGGATTCGTAGTTTAAAAAAATTCCTCATAATGAATAAGTCATTGAGGATCGTGTATTCTTCGTTTCGTGAAGATGCCTTCAGTAAAGCTGCTTAAAAATCTAGCCAAAGCTGGAAATAAATCAAGAATCGTCTGCATTGAGCGTGAAACAAGGACCAGTATGCTTCGAAAAGACAACAAGGAAAGCACTTCAAGGTAAAGACCCTGGCCAGAAAATGATATCAAAAAGTTTCTTGTACCTATATTTGATCTTTTATCTTTGATTTGGGATTGATGACTTAAAAAAAACCTTTTATGCACGTTGAACTGTGGCCAAGTTTAAAGAAACACTCGATCAAGCCTTACATGAAATGTACAACGACATTTTGTTTTACGGTGAACTTTTTGCACTAGTTCTAATAATAATAAAATTAGTAAAAAAAAAATGATTTTGAACTTATTTCAACCCCACTAATGTGTAAATACTACGGAGCCCCTAAAGGGCCATATCAGTTCTTTTTTCCCGCTACTATGTCGACATATATGTCGACATATATCTCGACTTTTGAACTAGGTCGGCATATATGTCGACATATATGTCGACATATATCTCGACTTTTGAACTAGGTCGGCATATATGTCGACATATATGTCGACATATATCTCGACTTTTGAACTAGGTCGACATATATGTCGACATATATCTCGACTTTTGAACTAGGTCGACTTATTATGTCGACATATATGTCGACATATATCTCGACTTTTACATCTTACGTCATTTCCGGAAAGTTGCGCGCATGGTCGTGCGCATGTCGCAGACCAAGTTACGCGGGCTCTGGGAACGAGATTGTAAGCAAGATGGAGGATCGGAGTCGCTACTGTGAGGAAAGGAACAACCTTGTAGAACATTACTTCAGTCTCGGTTATAAGCAGAAAGAAATTCTCTCTTGCCTTTTACTAATTCACAATGTTAAACTTAGCTCGAGACAACTCAAGCGAATACTGGCTCGGAAAGGTCTCACAAGGAGAAGGAATCTGTCAGATCTTTCTTCAGTGATAAGTCACATCGACCGAGAGAATAAGTGTATACAATATTGGAAATTATGTAGAAATTTATAGTAGAAATTTGATTCCTGACCTAAAATTATGTGTTAAAAAATTATTAATGACCTTTTGATCCAATGACTCATTATTTGTGATTTTAGGTCAGAAATCTAATTTCTACATAATTTCCAATATCGTATACACTTATTCTCTTTCCACTAGGTGGTTATTTCGGCAGTTTACTCCTGAGAGCCTTGCTATCATACTCGAACATGGCCTATTCAACTTTGATTTGGCTATATTACTCCAGCCACCAGAGTGGAATTTGATACAGGTCTGGTAAGCATGGTTTTAGCTAAATATGGTCAAATCATTTTCTTACAACAATCGATACTAATCTTGTAATCTGATTGGTTGATTAAAGTGTATCAATATTTAGCTAAACCATGCTTACCAGACCTGTATCAAATTCCACTCAGGTGGCTGGAGTAATATAGCCAAATCAAAGTTGAATAGGCCATGTTCGAGTATGATAGCAAGGCTCTCAGGAGAAAACTGCCGAAATAACCACCTAGTGGAAAGAGAATAAGTGTATACGATATTGGAAATTATGTAGAAATTAGATTTCTGACCTAAAATTTACAAATAATGAGTCATTGGATCAAAAGGTCATTAATAATTTTTTAACACATAATTTTAGGTCAGGAATCAAATTTCTACTAATTTCTACATAATTTCCAATATTGTATACACTTATTCTCTCGGTCGATGTGACTTATCACTGAAGAAAGATCTGACAGATTCCTTCTCCTTGTGAGACCTTTCCGAGCCAGTATTCGCTTGAGTTGTCTCGAGCTAAGTTTAACATTGTGAATTAGTAAAAGGCAAGAGAGAATTTCTTTCTGCTTATAACCGAGACTGAAGTAATGTTCTACAAGGTTGTTCCTTTCCTCACAGTAGCGACTCCGATCCTCCATCTTGCTTACAATCTCGTTCCCAGAGCCCGCGTAACTTGGTCTGCGACATGCGCACAACCATGCGCACAACTTTCCGGAAATGACGTAAGATGTAAAAGTCGAGATATATGTCGACATATATGTCGACATAATAAGTCGACCTAGTTCAAAAGTCGAGATATATGTCGAGATATATGTCGACATATATGCCGACCTAGTTCAAAAGTCGAGATATATGTCGACATAGTAGCGGGAAAAAAGAACTGATATGGCCCTTTAGGGGCTCCGTAAAATACAGCTCAAGTTTTGGTCTGGAATTTAATGAAACAATTGACAGGAAAAAAAGAAGGAATTTTGCCATGCAAACTAGAATTGTTTTACTTTATTCATCTGGATGAAGTTGCTCAGTGAGCCCTGTTAAGCCTTAAATACAGACTGAAAATGCTTAATTCCTTGTTTTCTTGTTATTTCAATTAGCTGTTTTTATAATCACTTTAAATTGTATTATCAGTGTAATCTGGAAGAGAAAAGTGGGAGACAAGTATTCACCTAGCTAGTGTGTCATTCTATTCTACATTAAATAACAAAACAAAATAACAACAACAACCACAAAAAACAAGATGTCACAAATATAGTGAAGACAGACAAATCAATATATGTTGTTCTGTAATATTCAGGATGTCGAAAAGGTTTAATTACTTGTATCAATTTAAAAAAATGTTTTGGAGATTTTGCTTTCTATTTCTGAAAATTATGAACCCTTACAAAGTCAGTTATGAAATCTGACAGTGAATCTGAATATTAAAATTTACTGTAACAAAGGTCACTGAGCATACAAGCCCATACAATATACAAACCAAAACCAAAACTTATTTTAAAAATGCTTTTTAAATAATCTTCAGTTCAACTTTGTCAATTACCACAGGAAGCCCAATTCATTTGAATCAAGAACATAAAAAAATTAAAATTGAAATTGGAGCTTTGCTTTTAGGTAGTAGTTGTTTTGAGTTGTTTTACAATTTCATCTAAAATCATGATAAGTGTAACCTGGAAGAGAGAATTCTTGTTTCGTGTAAAGACAACTATTTATCAGTGTCATTCTACTCTACATAATACAAAAAAAAACAAGATGCCACAATACTGTCAAGACAGAAAAATCTAAATATAATTTTCTGCAATGTCTAATTGTTTAATTGAAGGATGTTGAATTAGGTTCAGTATTTATGTGAATGAAATCAGTTTGAGGGATTTTTGCATCCTATTTCTGAGAATTATGAAGCACTACTACTAAGTCAATTATAAAATCTGACACAAATATCTGAATAAATATCACTATGGTCACTGAGTTGAAAGCCTTATAATTCTCAGGAGACTGAAGGGCAAGAAATAAAGCTTGATCTATAGTCTTTATTTCAACTTTTACAACAAAATGCAATCTTTGTTTGCCTATTACCACAGCAAGCCCAATTCATTTGAATCAAAAACGTCAAAATAAAACAAAGTATTTAAAATTATTATTGTATTTAAATGGGAGCTCCGCTATTAGGTAGTACCTAATTTTTATATTATATATATATAAAGATAAACATATTTAGCGTCGTTACTTCAGCTGACATTGAATGGGAGAGTTAGGATCCATAACTCGTTAGGTGCAACTTTATATATAACGTAACATTGCATAAAACGTAACATTGTACGTAACTTCTAACGTCATACGTTACTAACAGTGGTATAGCTTGGCTGAACATCCCACGTTAACAGTTACGCCCAACGCTGAATACGCTTTATGCAATTAACAGGCTCCTGGAAATAGTTGCGTTGAACCATGTTCAAAGTTCATATCAAGATATGATGTAGTGGGAAAACTGCATGGCAAAGTTCCCCAAACCAGCCCATGACTTGATGGGGCGTTAATTTTTCAGTATTTCAAATACCTCGGGGGCAAACTAAAATTGAACGAGCTGTTCTGTTTAATATAGCATTGATCCACTTCAAGACGGTTTTTTTGCATTTAGAATTTCATATTTATTAGAAATAATTACACCAATATGAATGTATAAGTAGATATTTTTATCAATCAGTTTCAAAATCAAATTTCTAGACTTAATGCAAAAAATGGTCTAGGAATTTGATTCCAAAATTTTATATTTTAAATTTTTGGATCAAATACCTAGACCTTTTTTAATTGTCTTTCATTTAGTTCATTTGTCTTATTTGTCTTTTTTTTTTTGTTTTCATCTGATAAACGTATTTATTTTAAAGCATACCTATACTTAATATATACAATGTTCATTAGCATTCAAGTGTTATTCCAATATTTTTACTGTGAATCTTTCCCTTCTTCGCGCATTGAGTTTTTCTGTGGATAAAACAGAGTTGAATATTAAAATGAGAATTGTTTCTTGAGACTGACCTTGCAATTGGGTTACTTTTGAACGTTGACTGACCTTTTTATGTGGCGACCCTACTGAAGGTGGCTCGATATAGTTTTTTATTGACCATGCTTCCGTTTTTCATTCCACGTATTGAGCAACTTACTCTTGACAACCAAAACTGACGATTTTTACACTAGTTATTGGACTTAAATTTTGTCCATTTCACTTCTATTTGTGCGACGGTAAACAAAGATGGCTGAATTAAATCAAATTTTCTAAAATATCTTTCGAACTCGAGCAGCTCTAGTTATAAAGAGACTATATGTGCAATAAACTGCATACTAAAACAAAGAAACTCGTGAAGTGAATAACACTATATCAAGCCACCTTAACGTGTTGCCATATAAATCACTTTTATGTGACTGGCTAGGAAACCGACTAGTGAATTTCCAGTAGATCAGATGTGCAGAATAATTTGAAAGTCTGAAAAGCATCAGTTGACCTTTTCATGTAATCCGAGGTGATGTTACACTAGGTTGCACTAGTTGTCCAGTATAACATCTGGCTACGGAAAACAATACTCTAACAAACGACGTTTACAATAGTGGATCCAGGATTCTTCAAAGGGGGGTTCCGTTTTTTAAATCCAACTGTGTATAATACTCTATTGTTTGGTCGCTGCTTGACAAAACTGAATGGCTTTCGAGGGGATTCCGGGACCCCCCCTGGATCCGCTACTGGTTTATGGTATGATTTGCTCATAACACGAGCATCAGGAGACATCGTCATGGTATGAAAATCTCTCCATACAATGAACAAGACATTCGTTATTACGGTCGCTACATTGCTTGTTTGCTTTGAAAGTCTGCTGTAGTTTAAAAACAAGACTTACATTTACTTTATTCCCTTCGTCAAGATCAAGAGCATCTTCTCCCTTTTCTTCTTCTACTGCAAGTTCGTCCGATTCATTAAGAGTTGATAGGGGTTGTGTGTAGTCCATTAGAAGAGAAGAGTGTCTTTGACGTAGTACAACATTATCGTCCTGGACAACATTGATGATGGCGTCCACATCCATGTTGTTCAAATAAATCATGGATCTTGATCGCAGTAGAAAATGATTTAAACTTTCACTATTTTCCTCATGGGCTGATGGTGTCGTAGGCAAAGTGAGTACTGTAGTAGCTTCGTCGTTCTCTTGTTCTAGTTGATTTGACTGTGATAGAGATGAGATGTCGCAAGCTGCCTCTTCCTCCTCTTCGCTTTCCGACTCTTCGAGGCATTCCTGTGAGCTATTTGATATGACTCGATCATTACCAGTGCTGCTAATCAACTCCTTGATCTTTTGCTTCTTACGCGTCTTTCTGCTCTTCCTTTTGCCCGTGCGCTTACTCGTCAAAGCTTTCTCTTCTTCTTGAAAAGCATCGTCAACGATAAACAATGCGAAGTTGCCTTGAACTTCCTGAAGCTCTTTCATGGCAAGATCGGGATTTGAGTAAAAGCGAATGGTTTTTGGAGACGACTTAGTGAGGATTTGGTCTTTTTGTAGCTGTTTAACTGAGTTGTTGATGTCTTGTAGCATTTGTGGAATACCTACAAATGACCCTGAATAAGTATCATTCGCAATGTCGGCGGATTCTTGTTTCTTGTTCTCATCTTTGAGGTCCTTTAGTTCCTTTTCCGCGTCACTTAGCATATCATCTTGACGTTGCATACATTCTTCCATTTCTTGAATGCGTTGGGACGCCTTGATGCATTCCTTAAACCAATCCACTTCATCGTCCGATCTCTCCTTGGCACTGTCATCATTGGAGATCTTGTGAAGAAGTTTGTCGAGCCGCTCTTCTTTTTCACGAAGGGCTTCTTCTTTGTCGTAGAGTTTTTGTGCTTTCTCCAGTGCCTTCAGACGGAAGTCTGTGAGTTTACTAATTGCTTCTAATTTCTCAAACTCCTGGGTATCATTTTGTTCCCTCAGTTCAAATATTTGGATATCTCGTTCTTGAATAACAAGTTCAAGATTCATAATCCTGTTGGCAACTGCATGTGGAATGGTGATCTCTGATTCTTCAATCTTTATCGTGCAACTGTCGTCTTCAGCCTTCTGTTCGTCGTCTGCACTTGGGATATCGTTTGCAACGGTATTTGTGGTAATTGGCTCATCCGTGGTTTCTTGGAGGCCATTTTTATTCAAGAACATCACGTGTTCATTAATGCCAATATTGTAGCTGACTGGGTTGGGTTCTTCACCAATAGAGTCCCAGCATTCACCTCGTTTCCCCTGTCCAATAGAACAATTACTTTTACCACCACAACCATACTTTTCGCAGGGTTCCTCAGGGTTCGTCACTTGTCCTCCTATCTCCTTCTCAGTGAGACTATTACTTGTATCATTGGAGTCAAGGTCTTGGCAGGGCTCCTCAAATTCTGGCACCTGTCCTCCCAACTCCTTAATGTGTTGCTTTAGGTTTTCTAACTGACATTTAAGTTCATCATTGTTGCAATCAATGTTCATTCGTCGATTCTCTGCTATACTAAGATCTGATTTCATCTGAGCGATCTGAAGGTCCAGCGTGTTGCGCTCTTTCCAAAGAGTGTGGTACTCGTCGAGAAGTTCAGATGAACGGGTATCTCGTCTTTGGACGTCACAACGAAGATTATAAAGCTCTCGCACACGAAAGGTCAACTCTAATTTGCATTTCTCGTGTTCTTTAGAGATCATTTCGTTATTTTCTTCTAATTCTCGGCAGCGAAGCTCTAACTTTTCATTCTCTCCGTTCATGTCATCTACAAGAGCTTCGAGAGACTTGAAATTGCAGTCCTTTTCCTTAATCGAGTACTCGAGTTCAAGGATGACATTTTGCAATTTCTCAAGCTCTTTTTGTTGTATTTTGATATCTTCGGTAAGCTTCTCCTTTGTCTTGTCAAAGCGAAGCTGTAACTCTTCCACGATATTTCGGGAGCTCTTTCGAACACACCCGATGTCAGTGTCCAGCTCAACAACCATCCTGGACATCTCGTTGGCCAGGTTTTTCAAGAATTTGATATTGCTGGTCGCGACAGTCTCAAAAGAGCTTACAAAAGGTACGTTGGTCTCGTGATCTTTTTGAAGAGCATACTTTCTCTTTAACTGAAATAACAGTTCATGTACTTTGCCAAACTCTTTGACAATGTTACGCATGGCAATTTTGTCAATGAGCTCGGTATTTCTTGCAAGACAAATACATCTTCCTGGCTTTTCCTGAATCTTCCTGTCTGGCGTAAACTTGGAAGGAAGGATTTCACGTAGCTTGCTTAAAGTTTCTGGATAATGAAATCTGGACGCCAAACGACTAAGTAATCTGGAATTATTATCAGTACCAGCGACCAGATCACGAGGATATCGTGCGTTGATGTCAACACGTCCAATGTCCATGGCCTGGCGAGAAGGTATTTCTCGAAAACTGAGCACAGACCATGATGTCTTTCTTGATGATTGTTCTTCTGTGGCAATTGCGACCTCCTTTTCCTCGCAAATCTGTGGAGTTTCAGAACGACTCTCTCCTTTGGTGATATTGTGCACCAAACAACGTGAGCTCTGTAAGCAAGAATTGGCATAGCAATAAAGAAACGAAAATATCAATTCACTATACAATTTTACAACATTCGAGCAGAATCTCGCAGTCTGAATGGATGAGAACAAGACAGCAGAGCTAAGAGAATGAAAGCTACGAATGATTTTAAAGATCCATGATTATTTCACTGTTACTATTTCTAACCAATCAGATTCCCACTGTTCTTTTACGTCGCGAAAGGCACTAAACGTCTGCGCATGCGTGCATATGAGCATGTTTCCTTAGAATTCAAGAGGGTTTGAGTGAGCAAAGAAAAGTTCATTTTCTCCAAGTATACAAAAAATTTCTCTGGTATACTTTTGTGAGACAAAGATACCGCATTATTGAGGACATTATGTGAATATTATTGGCCCTAAAGTTTCAAGAATTGACCTTACGTTTTTGATATTTTGTCAATCTCGTACCCAGAGCCTGCGTTCCTCTTGGTCAGCGACCGAGAAACGAGAGGCTCTGGCCAATACCGTTATTTGGAGCACTCTTGTCAATCTCGTTGACAGAACAATAGGAGCGTTTGAATTCTGCATTCTTCGCATATTTTGAGAATCGATATTTCCCGGAATTATCCTAAATTATTACTTCCAGATCGATTTTCGATAAGTAAAATTGTTCAGAGTAGCCTGAACCATTGTCAGAATATAAAAAGATTGTCAGACTACTTCATGTCGAGAGGATATGAGCAAGCGATAAGATTTAGTGCAGTTTTGATAGGAAGATTTGTGGCCTGTTGGTCGTTGAAGGTCGTGCTTCGAAGAGGGTCGTTGGACTATCGATTCAAATTCACTTGACAGACTTCAAAACGCGAAATAAATCACACAAATGACTCACATAAATATCACTCTTTACCTCTGAGTATATTTCTAAATACGGTGAATAAAAATAAGCTCTCGATCAGCAATTTTCTGTCACAGATAGAGCTTGACATGCGTAGTTGAGCCTAGTCCGTAAATAGCGGACTAAAAATTTAAATTTGTATTGGCCAGAGCCTCTCGTTTCTCTGTCGCTGACCAAGAGGAACACAGGCTCTGGGTACGAGATTGATATTTTGTAAAAACCATTGTTGAAGGCAAGCGTAAAAGCGAAATTTGCATGAGTTTACAAAAGCAGGAAGACGTGACTCCGAGCATGCGCAGACGTTTTCACTAGTGTTTGATGAGGATTTTTCAAGTTTTATCTCACATAATTTAAAAAAAACCCTGAAATTGATGATGATTTTAAGATATCTGTCTACCACACCCGTAACGTCATAAAATGTTCAAAACTTTGCAACGACTGCGCTCGTAATTGGTACCGTAAATCTAAACATTTTATGACGTCAAGAGTGTGTCAATAATATGACAGACAATGCAACTTAAGACCATCTGGAATTTGTATAGGAAATCGCACGATCTTGAGTACAATTCGGAATTAATAGGTACGAGTAATGTTTTGAAAGTTCTCAAAATAGGACGAGCCTTTAGGCGAGTCCTATTTGAGAGTTTTCAAAACATTACGAGTAACTATTAATTCTGAATTGTACGAGAAGATCGTGCGATTTTTTATTTATAATACACTATACAAAATTTCAAATAACGATTGTCATTGCCATAGCCATTTACTAGGTACTCTGCAGAGTACAATTAATGATATAATTGTATTCCTCTCGTCCAATCAGAATCGAGTAATTTTGTATAGTGTATTATAAGATAAGAAAACAGGCTTTCCTTCTCTTAGGGCCTGATATTATGTAATAATAATCAATAATAATAATAGCTTTATTTATGCAGGGAACGCCATCAGCTAATTGTTCTCTCTGGTGCCGGGCTGGCCCGGTTAAGTGGGCTGACTTCTTCTGTTTTGTAGTCCCAAGGGAAACGAAAACAAAAGAACTCAGCAAGGATGGCACAGTTGGTTAGTGCGCCGCCTTCGGAGCGAGAGGTTTCGAGTTCGATCCCCAGCCAGACCTCGCATCCTTGTTTTGACTTCTTTCCAATCCGTGTAGCTTTAATTAGCTTTAAATACTCTTAATACGGAGCAATGATGGAGAGAGGGGAGTAAAATGAGCGCACCGTCGACCTTAGGTTTGTCAGTTGAATTACTAGGCAGCTTAAGCAGGAGACGTTTTTTTCAACGCGGACGTCACCGCAGTGTACGTTCTTCTTCATTTGTTCGCCATCATAGATGATGTGTCCGTGTTCGTTAAGCAGAAGGTCAGTTTAGGCTTTTTCATCTTCTACCAAGAACAGCAACCTCATCTATGACGGCGAACGGATGAACGAAAACGTACGTGTGACGTCCGTGTTGACAGAAACGTCTCCTGCTTAAGCTCCCTAGAGTTATCGACGTTAAATATGGTTGCTTTACTTTACTTTACTTTGCTTAACCGGGCCAGCCCGGTTCATGTAATGAGGCGTAATAATCGTTGTGCGCGGTCGTTTTTTTGCCCCCCTCGATGAGAATTTGTCATCTTTATCACAAATGATTGTTGTACAACAAATAGCAAGCTGTTTCCCACTGTCGTTTCTATTATTGACGATGGATTTGACTTCAAAAAATGTTCAAAACTTTGCAGTGAAACCATTCAGATCAAATCCATAGTCTATAAGAGTACAGATTGTAAGATGGGTTTAACACCATTATATATGATTACCTTGACTGGTTCCTCAATAAATACAGGATTATCGTTGACAACGTCGATATTCAAGTCGTTAGTGATGTCATTCTCTTCCTTGACGATATTGTTAACCAAAGCGTGTGAATTCTGTAAGTAAGAATTAATTGGCTTGTCATTAAAGAAATCAGGAAATAAATATGGATATAAAAATGTATATGCTCGTCGTATCTTTTGAGTGTAAAAATGGAAGTTTAGAATTTCCCGATTTCCTGGTATCTTTTAGGGTATCTAAAAGGAATAGCTCATCGCTCTTCGTATCTTATCAATATCATACTCAAGTTAGCCTGCGATGCATCCGGACGTTACTCGTAAAGTCCGACGATATTTACGAGAGAAAATTCCGGATGCATCGCAGGCTAACTCAAGCAAACATTTGAACAGCAATTTAGGGGGTGTTTACATGACACTAGGATCATCCTAGCAGGCGAATCATCCTACCTGCTACACATTTACTACATTTTGTTTAGGAGGATGATCCTAGTACCCGAAATGAAGACACGAATTTCCATGTAAACAAAATGCAGTAATGTATAGCAGGTACATGTAGGATGATTCGCCTGCTAGGATGACCCTAGTGCCATGTAAATATCCCCTTAATCAAGTTCTAAAAGTCAAAGTTGGCACAATAACTACTTCAAGAGGACGCCAGAGCAAGCGAATATCGTAATCAAATTAATTTTTTAAAGTTGCTGTTCTTAATGCATTGTGGCTCTTTATGATGAAGTTTTCACAAACCTTTTATGGTAGAAAACTTTTGATGGACATCTTCGAACCCAGTCATTAAATATTCCTTAAAAACAGTTACTGTTTTGTTGTTGTTGTTGTTTGTTTGTTTTTATTTTTATTTTTATTTTTATTTTTATTTTTATTTTTATTTTTATTTTTATTTTTATTTTTATTTTTATTTTTATTTTTATTTTTATTTTTATTTTTATTTTTATTTTTATTTTTATTTTTATTTTTATTTTTATTTTTATTTGTTTTGTTTTGTTTTGTTTTGTTTTGTTTTGTTTTGTTTTGTTTTGTTTTGTTTTGTTTTGTTTTGTTTTGTTTTGTTTTGTTTTGTTTTGTTTTGTTTTGTTTTGTTTTGTTTTGTTTTGTTTTGTTTTGTTTTGTTTTGTTTTGTTTTGTTTTGTTTTGTTTTGTTTTGTTTTGTTTTGTTTTGTTTTGTTTTGTTTTGTTTTGTTTTGTTTTGTTTTGTTTTGTTTTGTTTTGTTTTGTTTTGTTTTGTTTTGTTTTGTTTTGTTTTGTTTTAAAATAATCTCTACAACTTGTATTACCTTGACTGGCTCTTCATGATCAATGACAGGTTCTTCGATGACGACATCTTTTAAATCGTGAGCAATGTTACTTTGAGTTAACTTTAGAAGACTCTGCGATTGGCTGCAAGGTGAGGGCTGACCCCTGTAAAACATCATCCACAAAAAGTATGAGAGATGTAAAGACAGAAAAGAACGCCTTTATTTGAAAAGAAAAGAAAAAGAGAAACGGAGAGAAACAGCCCGTAGATACCTTTGTTGTTGTGAATGTTTGACATGAAGTGGGATCCTGCTCCCTTTAGTTAACTCCTCAAACGATCGAGTTGGAGAAATCTTGTTTGTAAGTCTTGTGAAAAAATGAAAAGTTTATGGAGTTAGAAGAGAAAAATAAATAATCTATAGATAAAGACTGTTTTTTTACTGGAAACAAAATAATAGATAAATAAATACATAAATAAATAAATAGATAAATAGATGGTGAATAAATAAATAAATAGATAAATAATTGAATAAATAAATAAATATATGATGAACAAAAACGTTAATCATTGATTTATTTGCGTATCTAGATGCTTATTCAATAAAAATACATAAATAAATACACAAATGAACAAATCAGTGTATCAATCAATCAATCAATCAATCAATCAATCAATCAATAATTTGTTAAAATTCTGTAGGTTCCATGTTGTCAAAAACAGGCGTTTTTTCTTGTTAATAAAGGAGTTTGATATAAAATACAATATCTGAATATTATGGCCAAGGTAAAGTATACATTTTTATTATTTATTAAAGCTTACTTGTTTTTTAGGTCTTCCAAATTTCTTGGAATCTTTATATCAGATGCTTCCTCCTAAAATAAAAAAAGCGAGTGAGTTTTTCAAAACAGTTAGGCAAAACAAAAGAGTCGTTCTTACAAATTATAATTCACCTTATTGAAAAACTCAATAAATGTGTTAAAATATAAACAAACATTTATATTGATAAAGGTTAAAGGTGAAATTGAATGTTGTTTTTGAGAAAAAAGATATTTTAACAAGCACTGTTTTAGCGATGCAACGAAGCCGATTGCTTCATCCAAACGTTTTCTCACATTTTCATGACTTTTTAGCACTTTTTCCCTTCGTCTGAATGACAAGATATAGAATTTTCGTGTTTAGAAACATAACTTACTTTTTACCAGCCAAAACGGCATTATTCTAACTCTTCAAAAACAGATTTTGTTCTTTTCTTGACCTCTTCTTCTCAACACAGAAAATCCCCGATTGACTGCGCATGCGTTAAATTATGCAAATCACTAACCTGATGAGGACTAGCGATCGTTTCTTCCACAACTTTCAAGCTCGATGCTTGTGTTGCTACGATTTTATTAGTTTTACTGGCTGTTTTTCCAATGATGCTCAAACTGCCGGAACTCTTACAAGAATAGGTGTTGTTTGCCATTACAGAGCGTTTCCTTGCCACAGGTTTCCCGGTCTTTGGAGTCGTTGGTGGATGAGGATGTAAGCGTTTTGTTGTAAGGGTGTCCTTGGACGCATCTATGACTGAAGGCGAGGAAAAGGCTGAGTTTGGTCGAGTGTTCATTCGAGATTTCCTCTCAGGTCTTTCTGCAGGAGCAGGAGTACTTGAACGAACCAAGGACCTCAGTGTTGGAATACTTGATTGTGGGCGTCGACGAACGACTGGCGAAAAGGACTTGGGATTTCCAGACATTTTCGCGATGTTTTCTCAAAAGTTGATGATTTCAAAGTGTGAGACTCGAAAGGCTTCCAAAGCGTAAGATTGACTTACTAGACTTTTTGAACTGCGCACAAAAGTGACAGCGTGAATCGGCCAATTACTCGGGGATTCTGATTGTTCCGACTTTGGGCGTTGTCATAGATACCATTGTCGACGCATTTGAGAATACACAGGAAGCCCAATATCCGCGCGCAACTTATCATTGATTCTTTTCTTTTCTTTTCCTTTTTTCTTTACCTTTTTTTTCATTTTCTTTCTTTCTTTCTTTCTTTGTTCGTATATTTATTTTGTTTCTCTCTTTCTTCCCATAATTTCCTGTAGCTTTATTTAGACGTTGTTTGTTTGTTTGTTTGTCTGTTGTTTGTTTTTTAGACTACACGGTTTTCTCTTCTTTCTCCGTCCAATATCATAACTGTCAATGAAGCTGATTTAAGTTGGCCTGTTATTATTTATTGGAGCTTTGGAGATATTTTTGAAGCGCGCTTTTCGTCAGCAAAAAATTTATCGATTTCTGTGATTTTTTGGATCCTAACCAAAGAAACTTTGAATTTTAAGGGATTTTATTGATGTTTTCACACAATTTATTCCCATTAAGTTTGGGATAGCATCGGTCTTTCGAAATGCAGCAAGTCTGGGTTATAAATCCTCCAGTATTTGTTTGATAGCTAATGGCAAGTGCATTCATGTTAAATCGAATTCATTTTGCCCAGCGAGTTGTTTGGTCAGTTTTAGAACGAGACAACTCAGATGGAAACTTTCAGGGCTTGGCTCCTTCATTGCTAAATAACAAGAAAAATTTAAGTTCTTAAAATGCGCTCCATCGATGAAAACGAACGTGTGCATCAAAAATATCTCCAATGCTGCAATAAATACTAGTAACAGACCTCACTAAATGATGAAATTAGTCGTTGCTTTCATTAACCTTGGTTTAATTTTACACGAAAACTATCGTGTGACATGACTGCACAGAATGACCCGTTACCCATGATGCAATGTTTTGGCAAGGGTCTGCTCAGTCGTATTAGTAACGTTTCGTCCTACAACATTGAGCTCATGAGTAGTTTGATGTTTACAATGGGTATTGTTAATGACATCATTGCTTTGTTACACGAGAGGCCAAAACACAACGAAAAGTCACGTGAAAACAAATGAGAGTAATTCAACTAGGAAGTTTGAGATAACTCATCAAAGAGGAAGACCAAATTAGCATTGATTTCGTATGACTGTGAAAACGGCACCGCACGGTCACGGCACGTTTTACGGCAGAAATTTCAAACGTTTTTATAGGCATTAACGCACTTACTGACACGGCCACTTCACGGACGCAGTCGGTTTCACAGTCATACGAAATCTGGTCTATACAGCTAATCTCATTAACGTTGTCCAGATAAAAAAAGACTTTAGAACTATTACAAATATCACGAGTCATTCAAACGTTCATTCTAGCCCATTCAGGAAGACACTGCTTATATCTGAATATTAATGTAGGTTCAACTCATGTCAGAAATGTTTTTTGGGGGGTAGTTTTGTAATTCAAATTCGTTTGTTTTGAATTACAATTTGTTTAATGTAAATTACGATGGCTACCCCCAAAAACAGAAGGCATTATGGTTATTGTAAAAGAATGAATTACCGCATTTATCTGTAACAAGTGTATACATGTACTTTCTCCTGTGCTGGATTTTTATTTTGCCTCAAATGAAATCTACTGATCTCAATTACAAATAATTTTAATAATATGATAAATATCTATGCCAAATTATATATTTTAATTATAATCTATGACTGCATATTTGTGGATATTATGTAGACTGAATAGGCATTACGTATGAATTGATAATTAATTCTGGGTAAATAAATTCTTTATATTGCTTAAATATATCATGTCATCAAAACTAACCCTAATCCTTGGTTAAATCGATGGTTTTCTTTAGAGTTAATCCTGAACGTTGTCTGTGTGAGCGTCGCCCTCTTCCCCTTTCCATCCTCCTCACTCCTCTTCCCTCCCCCAGGGCCAGCCACGCAAGCTATCCAGGGTTAGCGCCAGCTACACGCCTTTCGGGCCTTTGAGGCCATCAGATCTCTGATATACTTTGTATTTTGTGATAGCATATTATTGGTCGCTGATGTGATTTCATTTCTGAGCTTACAAAAAGCTACGTGAACAAAACAAGTCATTTAACATGTATGATACGAATAACTTTTATCGCAGCAGCTTTTACCTCAAGACAGTGTTCTTTCAATATTCAGGCTGATTTCTAACCGCTAAAAAATATTGATAATAGATACATGAATACGATTTTAGTAACTCATTGATTGTTAGTGCATTTCTAACGATTAGAAATCGATTTGATAATCTCCCTAAGCATATCTTCTTCTTTTCCAGGAAAAGTTTCTTCAAAACTCTCACTGAAACTGATTTTCATAACTATCACGATTTTTAATCTCCCCCTCCCCTCCCGCCCTGATAAAAATATTTTAGCAAGAAGTTTTCTATAAAAGGTCTTGTGTGCAGTGGTCATTTACAATTCGTCGTAGTTGCTGTGATGGGTTTAAATCTCGTGTGACTTTAACAAGTTTGTGGAAGACAGGACAGTCAAGGGAGGTACAAAACAGCTTGGTATCACGTGAACCACAGCATTGGAAGCATATCTGAAAACAAAAACAATTGGGCTGAATAAAGAGACTAACAGAGGATGGCATCGTTTATCCGAGGAGCCAATGAGTAGGAGACCCCATCAACAGGGTGTATTATATTTGTACCCAAACAGGCTATCTCTTGGGAGTAGCTCATCTATCACTTTCCTTGTACTTAAGGCCCTAGTACGCAATAATTCTTGCATTTTGTATTGCAACAAACATGTTGTAGTAGGCATTGCACGTGTAACAGCCTCTCTGTAATTTGCAATGTAACGCAAGATCAAGAGAACATAAATTTATGCTCTCTTGGCAAGATTGAATTACAAGTCACAGTAAAAGTTGAACTAGCTCCTCAATATATACGCAATAATTCTTGCATTTTGTATTGCAACAAACATGTTGTAGTAGGCATTGCACGTGTAACAGCCTCTCTGTAATTTGCAATGTAACGCAAGATCAAGAGAACATAAATTTATGCTCTCTTGGCAAGATTGAATTACAAGTCACAGTAAAAGTTGAACTAGCTCCTCAATATATAGGCAATGTTGCGAAGTATCAGCGTTGATCTGCAGTGCAATCAATGTCGAAGTTGCAAGGAAAATTTCCCCGCGTGTAACACGGCCTTTTGGTTCAAGTACCTTAGGCCCTGTACACACTACAGCATTAGATCGATCTGAGATCGATCCAGTCTTATCATGGCTTCAAGCTGGATCGAACTCAGATCGATCTAGAACTGTAGTATGAACAGGGCCTAAGAGTGAACTCCTTCTTGTCAGCCGGTCTGCGGTACCTGACAAACTTAAACATTCTATACCTCACGATATCTTAGGTTCCAGAGATATTAATACCTCCAATGCTTACCTCGGAAAGATGTCGATATTTTCTCTCGTGTTTTCTTATTTGATTGTTGAGTGTTACAGCGACTTTCTGGGGGTCGTTGGCACAACTGTCACACAACTCCTTAGAGGTGACTTGCTGGCATACTGGACAATTGATGGTGGTGAAGTAATGCGAAATCGTCTTCTGTTGATTAAGAAATGATTTATTACACATTATAAAATATTTGAGATATAACGCGCACGCTTATTGGCTGGCTGCCATGTTTATATCAGAGGACAGAGACATGGCTCGCTCAAAAAAACGTTGAAAATATTTTATAAAAGCAATATAAAACGATCGCTTATGTCTCTGTACTGTGATATAAACACTCTGGAAGATGTAGAGCACTCGAAAAGCAAAAGAAACACTCGGCTACGCCTCGTATTCCTAAGCTTGCTTTTCTCTTGCATCTTCCATCGTGTTTATATCACAGTACAGAGACATGCGCGCGCGTTTTATATTCTTTAACTATTCCAACATATAGCCAGTTTCGTGATTTACGTATGGCAAAAGGCATGAATGTACAGCGGTTTCCGTATGAGTGTGTAACCGTGCCGTTTACGCATTCATATCTAAATTACTCTATATATCCTTTCTCCCATATAGAGCGGTTTTCGGATGAGTGTGAAGCGAACCGTGTCGTGTCGTGACCGTTTAAGTAATGTGTTGTCTGTGGAAACATTCGTAAATGTTGCTGTGAATATGCTGTGACCGTGCCGTTTTCACAGTTATGCGAAAACTGTTCAATTAATCCCCAACATCACTTGCACGTTTCCCACATCTGTAAAAAGACTAATGCATAGATCTCAACATGTTGATACATCTATGAAATCACTGTTAATTCGCAGGTATTTGTACTTCCAGGTATACAATCCAGTCAGTGATCATTTACCTTTCGTGTATCAGACAAGGGTTGCACGTTGATACGTGCATTGCGAGGAACCTCAGCAAACCTGTAAAGAAACAACTTGTGCGTTAGATGTCAGCAGTTATCATTGTATTCTCTCTCTGGTTTGCATCTTATTTGCAAAAAATACTAAACAAATCTACTAATCAATCAACCATCAATACCAATCCCTCAATAACATACTATCTCGTTACTTCGCCGCAGCAATGTATTCTGGGACTCAGTGAAATAACAGCTGGGAATTTTGTCTGCGCATGCGATAGCGGGCTTTCTGTGTTAACGCAAAAAACCCCTGAAAATCCGTAAACAATTGTGGCGTAAACAAAGATGGCGCCTCGTTAATTTTGTTAAAATTTTTTGGGGCATTTGCGCGTTTCTATAACGTTGTTTCGTATACCAAAATATCTTCAAAGATAAAATGGACTGTCTGTTGTCGTAAAGACACTGTGAAATCAACCAGTAAAATTTGCAAATTACTCGAATTTTCGACAGCTGTTTGGGGTTCACGAACGATGGACGCTCAAAAGTTATTTTATATTCGCCGTCGCACGTTTTACGACAACTTAAAAATGAATCGTACCCAATTTTGACTAATTTTTTTTCAAAAGAGGATTTGGTTATACGATGCATTAGAATCCTATTCATGTACATTTTGTTCTAGAGAGTTCGTCTAATTTTTTCCTCATTAACATCACGTTACATCTTTTTAAAATTTAAGCCATTAAGTAATTAAAGCTACGAATATTCCAAGAGAAAACAAACCACACAAATAAACTTTCAATAAATTTATTCATATTGATTGTAAAAGGCACAACATTGAAGGATATGCTTATGCCAGTGAAAAATCAAAACATACCAACACTAATATTATTTTTTCCCGCCATTACTCTCTTGCACTTGCGTGAGAAAAGTTTTGGTGTGGTTGTCAATTAACATTTATTTTTCACGTCGTCCAATTTTCACAGTCCATTAATGGTATTCACTGGTATTATAGATCAATAATGGTATAATAGGTCAATATTTAAAAACAATTAAAAAGCAAAAATATTTTGGAGAGTTCGACTAGATTTTGAACTTCGAATTTTCAAATATTTTTTTGTGACTTGGACCAAAAAAATGGAGACTTACAGTTCTACTTTGGAATATCTTCATAAAAGCATAATGTATCTCAGTGCCTTTTCATTCAGTGAAAAACATCAATTTACAAATGCAATACGTTTACTCAGTTTACTCGCCTTTCAATTCCCCTCAAGGTGACTCAATATTCAGTTCCTGTAAGAAGCTGGTACAGTCCCTTCCATCATGGGTAAAAACGACATAAAAGACACTTCGAAGTCGAAAATTGGTCGGAATTTAGAAAAGTCTTCAATGTTTGGAGGTACTGGCTCAACAAGTAATTGAAGCAACCTCTCTTGATGGTCATCTGATTTCTAACTTTTGAGAGGTACTTGAAGGTTTCTTTATCCACGCCATGTGTTGTTTATCGGGTCGTTGAAAAAAAACCCTAGCAATTTCACTGATTTAAAAGAGAACTTATCACAAGAAAGATGTTACGAGGCTTGCTGGGACTGACCAAATGTCCAGATTCGAATAACGATCAAAATAACTCGTTTTGAAAGGTATTTTTAAGAATCAACTTTGGACAACTACATGTCATTTTTGAACGCTGTCGAATGAAAACAAATTCGCGCCTTTTTTGTTTAAGCCCACGATTTGTTGGTCAGCGTGCGCAAAATTCCTAGCTGCTGTCCGATGCTAAGTAACTGATGAGGTAAAAGACCAAGAAAGCATTACCGCGGCAGTCTAGTGATATCGTCTGTCTCTGATGGTTCTTACCAGGCTCTCACGTCCACGCCTATCAAAGAGAATGCTCTGTTCAAAGGTGGGATAAGTTGTTTAGTTATGTAGTAGAGAGCGTTAATACGAAGGCTTGGATCTTGTAGTACTTCATGCGGTCTAAAGAAAGATAGAAACATTACGGCATTTAAACACCTAGTTATCGTAGTTAGTAGTGGCGTTTCATGCAATTTCTGTTGATTGAGATGAAAAAAAAAAAAAAACAAATTGACTGTGCACTTACCACTTACCGTTTATATTCTATGATTGTGAACAATGTTTTTTAATTAGGTGTATACATATATGACGTAAGCCGTTCCTTACCGTCGTACAAGTCGTATCAATGGCAGCCCAGGACTACCATAGACAATGACGTAAGGTACCCTCTCACCAACACGAGGCTCTGATCTGCGATCCTCCTTCAGCATTTGTCTAGAATAATGTTAACACTGTTATAAACAAAGGTAAAGACAAACGCTGTGGGTAAGGGTATTACTGTAGCGCTGGAAGCAATTCAAAAATACCACTTAGTACGTTACTCTTTTGTATGACACACGCCAGCAAAATGAGACAAGGAAATAAAGATTGGGGGAGAGACGTATGCAATCCTAGAAAGACCACTAAGCATCAGAACACGAGCCCTGCATAGTCTAAATCTACACTGGGCATGCGCGCGCGTGTTCTCTATTTAAGGAATATAAAACGCGCGCGCATGTCTCTGTACTGTGATATAAACACGATGGAAGATGTAGAGCAAGAGAAAAGCAAGCTTAGGAACACGAGGCGTAGCCGAGTGTTTCTCTTGCTTTTCGAGTGCTCTACATCTTCCATCGTGTTTATATCACAGTACAGAGACATAAGCGATCGTTTTATATTGCTTTTATAAAATATTTTCGACGTTTTTTGAGCGAGCCATGTCTCTGTCCTCTGATATAAACATGGTAGCCAGCCAATCAGCGCGCGCGTTATATCTCAAATATTTTATGATTCATCAATAGCAATAACGTGTATTGGACATAACAGGCAAGACGTGGATTTAGAAACAAAATACCTTGTAAGCTCCAGTGCTGGTACACAAGCCCCTGGTTTATATGACGCCATACCACGATACTCTTTAGCGAATGTTAGATCATGTAACGAAATACGTCCCTCCATGACTTTACTAAACTGCCTTTGGACGTAACGCTTTACAAGAGAAACATCTTTGGTCTCGAAAATGAGACGAAGTGACTTCTCTAATACCTAACGACAAAGGAGAATTAATGATAAATTGTTGTTTATTTATTGTAATGTAAAATAGCAAAACTAACTAAGAGGCTTGACACTGGAACGAACTTCATAAGCCAAGAAAAAAGTAGGGAAAAAATAAGACATTAAAAACGTATATTTTGTGAGAAAACTTTGCTATCCATATTGTATTTGAAGCTAGTTTTGACTGACCTTAGCAACAGCAGGGCAAGTATCTCGTCTTACAGTCTCAATCCCTTTAGCATCAAAAACGGCTTCCTTTTGATCAGGTGTTTCGTACATGTAGCCAACGTATCGCTTCTTAGTTTGTAATATACACGGTAGATATACCTGATACAGTAAATACATATTAAACTATTGTATACATAACCTTTTGTTTAATTTAGAAAAGTCAATACTCTTTTCTGAGTTACTGGGTTCGCGCCCACCATCCCTCCCCGTCACAAACATTTTGCAAACACAATAGCAAACTGTCGGGGTCAACACTGAAAAAATGGAGGGGATCAGATGATACTTTCTTTGAGAAATGTTGTATTCTTTCAGCAACTACAACAAATTACGTTAAAACAGAGAGTGTCCTAAGAGTTTTTGTCCAGGATTGTATTAGATTGAGCTGCTTCGGTGTATAAAGAAGCAATTATGAATGAACGGCGGAAACCTGTAACATTGTATACAAAGAGAGAACTTACATTAGTGACGGGTCGAACCATTTTACTTCGACGTAGTATGTTCGAAACGTCAGTAATTTAGGTCATTTTTGGCGCTACAGATTTTCATTCAACAAGCACCGAACTTACTTTCTCAAATTTCAATTTGACAGGCTTTGGGTTTATAGAGGTAATTGTGTCTGTAATCTCTTTGCCTATTCTAAAAGCTTCATCCTTGGTGACTCCATCCAGTAGCACAAACATGCTGGAAAAGAAAATAGAAACTAGCACACACGATGCAACATTTTCTGCAACATTTCGTGCATTACTGTGTGTCCATCCCTGTGATGTTGCACGCAACTTAGAACTCGAACTGTTGCGCGAAACAGGGACGGACACACGGTACAATGCTGTGTTGCGCGCAACGTAGAACTCGAACCGTAGAACTCGAACTGTTGCGCGAAACAGGGATGGATACACGGTGCAATGCTGTGTTGCGCGCAACGTTGCATTGTTTGTCCGGCACTTTTAGTGGACGAGCTACCATTCATTTTTATCATGCTGGCGTTTTATTCTTTAATAAACAAACATTTTGCAGGAAAACAGGAGTCCATCACCTAATTTGTCATGTTGATAAATTGAGACTGCAAAGTTTAGTCGCGATCTTTTTATAATAATGAAAAATTACGAGTTTTGAATTTATGACATTTTACAAAGAAATGTACGTTTGGTGGGCATGCTGGTCAGTCAACCATAAAATAGCCAATGTACAAACCATACACAACCATACAATCGCGACGAACTTTTATCGATGGGACAAATCTGATGGCGGACTCCTTTTACCAATGGAATGGTTATTTTAGAATGTCGTAACAGCGTGGAAAGTGAATTCCAGTGGCTTCCCCTGTGTTTATCGTTTCACTTGTCTCTCGTTTCTCGATGTTATTTGTCATCTACTAACATGTGAAAGCATACACAAACCACGTTGTTACCTATCAGTGTCACCATACACGACTCTTGCATTCCATTTGCTGGTAGTGTTTACAACATGAATGGCGTGCTCCAAGGTCTCACGAGCTTTACGAACTATACTATCACCAATCTAGAGAAAGTAAATCAAAGACAAGCAGATATAGACAGGTAACAAAAAAAATAAACTAGTCATCAAACAAAATCCCCCGACTTTTCACTGACTTTTGTAACATTTTGACAATTTCCCTGATCAAATTGAAAATTCCCTGACTATGCCTTAAGCATTCCATGACTTTTCAAGGTCAGTGGGTAGCCTGCATGTATACCACTAAATTGACTGATGTATCTAAAGCTAAACAAACAAACAAACAATTGTATAGGAGCCAGCAAATCAGTCCTTGCAAGTGATCACATAATAACAAAAAAAATTGTCAAAAACAAAGAAATTTCTCTGCCTGCGTATATGTTAACCCCTACATTGCCACGAACTTTTTCAATTCCGAAAGGAAACGGTTCTGGTGATCATTTGATATTCTAACCAATAAAGTTTTTCAAGCTTTGGAGCCTAAATAAAGACTTCAGGTCCAATTACGAAGAATTGACAATCGTTCAAATCCATTAGGACAGGTGGTGGGTATACATTTACTTGGTCGTAGTTTTGCCACAATCGCAATTGGTTGTAGATTTTGAAATCTTCGCTTCTTGTTTGTATAGATATGATGTCCAATACACTTTGCTGCTAAATTATTTGGATTTATTGCCACAGTCCTGCAATGATCTGCATCCTCATTTTATCTTTATTTTATGATTCCAATCAGACAAGAAACATCTATCAAATTTAGCAGATTAAGGCCATCGGGCGACTATCTTTATGTTTGAAGGAGCCGAGAAGACAGTAAGTACTATACCACCAACATCATTTCACATGTCGATTTTAAACAGAGATTACTCCAAGGAAAATGCCTGATTTTTATGCATGAGTTGAGATTTTTTTCCATCACTTCTCAAACTGACGGACGGACGCGCGCCGGTAATATTCTAATTACGGTTTGTGGTTTCAAACAATTACTCCCTTCTCTCACTTCCGAATCATTTTGCTCTGGCCTCGCACGTTTCTGATATGAAATCCTGAAAAACTCGATAATACAAAGGATATCATGGTCTTAACACGTGATATAATCTTTATTTCTTAACTTTTAAGAGCCTTTGTGTAATAATAAAAATATTGTAATCATAGACAGCTTTTGTGAATATCAGCACTAAACCAAGATGAAATCTCACATCCAAGATCAATAGCCTTCCAAAAGAATGACGCAATTTTTTTCTTTTCATATTTTTTTTAACTTTTATTCTTGGTTTTCTCATGGTTAAATCTACATACTCATTTGAATGCCCTTGGCAATATTGACACTCTGCTATTAACTGACTCAGAACCCTAAAGTAACCCTAAAGAGATTGTTGTTGTTAAAATGGGATTAGACAGTCATTTAAGAAAGTGATGCCTTCTAGAGGCCATTAAAAAGCAATAACTTCAGTTGTAATCGATCGTCTTGATAAAAACATGTTTTAATTTAAAAATTAATGGCTCCTTTTAAATTGATCAGATGAATAAATTCGCTGAGAGAGCCAAACCGAGAGCGACAGCTGGAACTGTTTGAAGTAACTGAAAATGTTGCTAAACTTCACTCCCAAGCTAAACGACAGTCTCTTTGATTTCCAAGAGACTACACCCAAAACAATTATGAAAATCGTTGCATACTGCCTTTTATTTGTTATCTCTTTAACTGGAAACATTCTTATTATATGGGCAATTTACAGAGATAATCGACTCAAAACTACAACCAATATGTTGATTGCAAACATGGCGGTTAGCGATCTTCTTGTTCCACTTTTTGGAATACAAGATGAAATCACGATTAATCTGAGTTGGCAAGCGAGTGGCGGTGTTGGTGAAGCACTCTGCAAACTGGTTCACTTTTTCCAGGATCTATCCATTACCGTCTCTGTTTACAGTTGTGTGTTTATTGCGATTGATCGATATGGTGCGGTGGTCCATCCTCTAAAAGGTGGTTTCAGTAAAACAAGATTAAAGTACATTCTTGCAGGGATATGGCTACTTTCAGCAGCCGCAGCAGCACCTTCACTTTACAAGTTTCGCCTTGTTTCACATGGGAAACAAACATTGTGTGAAGACGACTGGAGTCAGGCAGGCATTGATCACAAGCGTGCACTAAGGATACAGATGTTTACGATGTTCACAGTACTGAATGGAATACCAATACCCTTGATTGTTTTGCTGTATCTGTTGATTGTTAGAAAACTACGACAGAACACCGCGCCAGGAGAATCCTCACAGCAAACAAGAGAAAGACGTGAACAGCGAAACAACAAAGTACTCAAACTATCTGTCGTCGTCATCAGCCTTCTGTTCCTAAGCTGGGCGTTCCTTGATATTGTCTTGTTTCTTGGATTGCTTGGTAAACTCGATTCAATGTCGAGTACTGTAATCAAGGATTTGATATTTGCCGCAAAGTTCATTGCCTTTTCAAGCAGTGCTTATAATTTTTTCATTTACTTTATATTCTGTAACCAGTATCGCGAGAATTTCAAGATCATTCTTTCAAAATGCAGTTG
This sequence comes from Telmatactis stephensoni, assembly GCA_029948255.1. Classification (NCBI taxonomy): domain Eukaryota; kingdom Metazoa; phylum Cnidaria; class Anthozoa; order Actiniaria; family Isophelliidae; genus Telmatactis; species Telmatactis stephensoni. The sequence continues at coordinate 182,910 of JALIZF010001403.1, forward strand.
TTTTACCAATAAATGTTGTCGTCTCTTTGGCGGCAACGAAACTTGAAAAACTAAACTAAAAATTGCTTGTAATTCAGAGAGGAAGCCGATTTATAATCATCAGTTGTTATTGATTTTCGTCCGGCTTTTTAGGCCTACACACTGATACTAGGGACACAGTTCTCGAGAATAAGCTCCATTCATCTACTCAATAGTTTCCAATTAGTGAACAAAAACTTCTTGAAAAGGATTCTGGTATAGAGGTGCCAAAACGTCATCATGCTTTGGGCTTATTTTTTGTTTTCAACAACTAAAAAACATGGACAACTAAAATCGCAGTGTGCAAGAAATTAAGCGTTATCGATAAAACTTGCCAAAGTGCGGACAAAGCTAAATATGCGCGGGAGTTGTTAATATGAAGGCGAGTTCTCCCCTGGCCAAAGAAAACAAAACAAAAGAGTTATCCCAGCTATCAACTCTTCTACATGATGGATGTAAAAAGCCCTAAGATAAAAGAACACACTTAAGAACATAACATAGAAATAAAATCAAACTGTAATTACTCGTGCCCAGGCCATAGGCCGGGAACGAGTTATAAACTGCAAATGTTTTTTTTCCTGTGTTCGTCTCGAGAATGCGGCATTCTTGCGCAATCAGTCACGTGTTACACCCCTGATTGGTTAAGAATGTAAGAAACAATGCCCTTCATTCATCACCTTCTTTGAGCACGTGCGCACTCTTCGTAGTGAAGGCAAACCAGGAACTTTAGGAATAGACAAGGCGCAAAACTGAAAAAGTCGATCGCAAAAAGTGCAGAAGGCATTTTGGGGTAGAGGCAGGTAACATAACTATTCTGAACTAATTTTTCATGCTGAATCCGAATATGACTTTTACCAATACGTATTCTGCAATCTTATACGTGTAAATGACGTATTTTGTGACTTGCTAAAGTCATTTCATACTAACGGCGGCTTTTTTCATGTAATTCCAAAAGTTCCCAAACTTAAAATGCTGTCACCTTGCACGAAGCCTGGGTTTCCTGTGGCGCACGTACTTATGTTGTCAAGGTCGTGATGGTTCTGTTGACTTCCGTTTCTGTTGTCAAGCTCCTGACTCATTCGATCATGCTGATTTCCGGCCTGTGGCTTTAAGATGTCACGCAAGCGATCGTTTCTTTGAGTTTCCGTTGTCAGTGTCATAATTGACGTTGTCATATTGACGGTTGGTCTGCGAGTTTGAGTTGTCACGCACACGGCCATTTGGCTGATTTTCGATCTGGGCGTTTGAGCTGTCACGCACGTAGCCATTCGGTTGACTTCCGGTCTGCACGTTCTCATTGTCTTGCACGTGGCCAGTCGGTTGACTTCCGGTCTGCGCGTTCTCGTTCTCCGGCATGTGGTCATTTAGTTGACTTTCGGTCTGCGCGTTTTCGTTGCCAATTTCGTGATTGACATTATCGTGTTGACCTTTCTCGTGCGGTGGACTAACATGTAAAGATGATATGTAATTACGGACGCGCTCATCTTTACTTTGTATCTCGAGTTGCCTTAGATCTTCTTCTAGAGATGAAATTGAATTTTCTTGTTTCTTCAAACACACTATACTCCGCCTTGGCCTTAGCTAGTTCATAGCTTTTCGATCTCTGTAATTCCTCGAGCTCGAATTTTTTGCGCTGTAATTCTAATTCTAATTCTGCTTGTAGACGAGCAAATTTGATATCGACCTTTTTAGCAAGCAAGAGCTTCATTAATTCTTTGTACACTTTTATCCGTTCGTTTTGAGCTTCTAGAGGTCGTTACACTTTTACTCCGACGAGAACGCATCTCCTCTTTCTCTAACTCAAAAATTCTTTCGCCAATCTTTCTTCTAAGGCTAAGGGCCTGTTTGTTTTGTTCTTCGCAGAATTGAACTGTCCATACTAGAGTTCACTAGAGAGCGACAAGTTAAAGTTGTGCACTCAGGGACCATCCATGCTGTACCATATTGGTTCAACAGTGGATTGGACAAGCAAACCTGTATTTCCACATACTCTATGAAGGATCACACTGGAAGCAGGCAGTTTATGTGTTACCAAATGCTTTGGAGGTGGAAGAAGGTGATGAAATATTTCTGAATGTGATGGTTAAAGAAAGTTGTATTTCTTTAAAAATAGAGAAGATTTTGTCATGATATTTAGGAATATTAACAATTAATGGTGATAATAAAACTAACTTTTAAGCTTTGATAAAATGATTACCTTCTTTGTTCACGAAAGTCACATTTGTTTGAGTAAATGTAAATGTCCTTATAAGGAAAACATGAATTCCATATTTACATACAAAAATACATGACTCAGGAGTAAAAAAAGACATTTTACCGATTATTGTGTATTTATTTCAGGGTTTGAAGGCCAGGTTGGAAAAATTTTTTTTGCTAGCTTTTATATCCTCATTAAGTAAAAAACTGGAAGTTCTTGTTTTTAGGTGTGGCTCCATATCTAGGATTACTTTGGGCCTAAGCCTTTAACAATGTGCAAAATTTCACATTGACACCACAAAAGGAAAAACCTTTTGTATCCATTTCATGTATAATGTATTCCATAGATATAGTTGTCCAAGTAGCATTTAGGGGGTGTGGCTCTCAATCAAAATTTACTCAGCATACTCTACCTTATCACTATCCTTCATTACACCTTTTTGTATTAACATTAGATACTGTTTATCTTTGTTTCTGAGATAATTAATTCCAAAAATATCGATAAGTAAGTAATTGATTTCTGGGCGTGGCTCCACCTCCAGAATTACTCACAAATTTGAACAATTCCACATTAAAGCTGCACCATTTTCCTGGACTATTTTTGCCGATGTTTAAAATTGTATAAAATCTTTGGAATTGATTCAAGTCGAATCATTTTATCGTAGACGTTCTTAGAAATGGTCGGAGTTTTCATCAAAATTGGAAATAGCGGGGGGTTAGGCGCACTTTAATCAACGGCCCCGTAATGTGATCGGGTCTTTCCACATGCGTGAACTCGCCCATCCTTGTCACGTGAAAAATTTTGAAGCCATTGAACGGTCTTGAACTTTCTGCGCGATAAGTGTCTGAGTTAGTGTCTGGCAATAACTTTCGAAAGGACGCTAAATCGGAAAACTCTATTTGCTCTTCAAAACTGACTAATCTCAAAGGATATGCAGAAGTCTGCGGAAATCAGTAGTTCAGCCGTAACTGTTCGTTTGGCTACCGCTGAAGATTTTGAGAAAGTACTTGAAATTTCAGAAGGAATTTACAATGGTGAGGACTACTTACCGATCGTTTTCCACCAGTGGCTTAAGGAAGAACGAAGACTGATATGTCTTTGTGAGTTAAATGGTGTTCCTATTGGTCTCCAAGTGGCATCAATTGCTAAAAATGGCCAGTCCTTCTTTACCCTGGCTACACGGCTACACTTCAGATATCGTGGGCAAAAGTTAAGTTACAAGTTAATCGCTGCTGTTACTGCATTCGTTCGTGACAAGTTTCCATTAGTGTTAAAAGAATATTATGTTCGCTATAAAAGTAATTTAGTAGCCATGACTATAACTGAGAAATTTAGTGCCGAAGTTGTAATGGAACATAAGTTTCATGTCATCAAAGGAATTAATTCGAAGGATGAGCGGTTCGAGAATAGTGCTTCGTCAATGCAAGGATTATCTTCTTTCGACCAACAAGATGCAATTAAAATGCTCACAAACGTCAAAATATTCAACTTGATAAAGAACAATTTTGAGTTAAAGATTCTTCAACTTCCCGAATGTTTTGACGACAATGTTAACGAGGGTGATCAAGTATTTGCTGATATAACACCACAGGAACTCCATCAAGAGCGCTTTCCAAAGTCTTTCAGCCATGGACGATGGTCTAAAAGGGTAGCACCGACATATTGGATGTGTAATGTCTTTACTGAGGACGCAGAAGTGTTCAAAAAGCACGTAAAATGTCAGATGTTTTTTGCCGCAAAGAGCTCCGCAAGCGAGTTTAATTTTCAGGTTTCTCAGCTCAGTTCATCGGAGTTTGATGGGTATCAAATACTGAAAGAAGAGTTGTCGCAAATGAAGATGAACTATGAAATTACGAGTGATTGTCGTGTGCTGTTTGAGCAGTTGTTAGATTAAGAGGTGGAAGCTTCAACGTTTACTCGGCGGGTTTTGGACCCTCCGGCTAAGTGTGCGCTTTAGGGACATGTTACGAGAAGGACTGGTCGGGATCGCCTGCTCTGCTAACTCGTTTATTAGACTTTGAACAAGAGCTATTTACAAGCTAAGCAAAGGTTGGTACTACAACAAGCTACAAGGCGGGATAGAGCCAGGTCAACCAGAAAGACTTTCCTTAATCGGAGTGGCTGTCAGAAGGAGTTCCTTTACTCGACCACTTTCCTTACTTAGGGCTGTACTTTCCAATTAACACTGAGTCGTACCCCGAACTTGCCTCGCTAGTTTCTACAAAGACTAAAGAGTGTGCGAGTGTAACAAATATCGACAGTCCTTAAATAACAACTAAACTAAATCTAATTTCCTGTTTACATCACGTTTGGAGTCAAACAGAAACCACGTTGGTCTGTTTGGGTTATAGTGTGTTACGCTACAGATTTCCAGTAATTATGTATCTATTAACCTCAATATATTTTTCAGTAATTAACTAGTTAAGCATTTTAAGTGTTGTAACCTTGACCATTTTGTTTGTAGGATTTGTGTAGTGTTTCGACTTGTGTGACGCACCCTCTTTCACTATAACCCAAACAGACCAACGTAGGGTTTCTCTTTGACTCCAAACGTTATGTAAACAGGAAATTAGCTTTAGTTTAGTTGTTATTTAAGGACTGTCGATATTTGTTGCACTCGCACACTCTTTAGTCTTTGTACAAACTAGCGAGGCAAGTTCGGGGTACGACTCAGTGTTGATTGGAAAGTACAGCCCTAAGTAAGGAAAGTGGTCGAGTAAGGAACTCCTTCTGACAGCCACTCCGACTATAAAGGAAAGTCTTTCTGGTTGGCCTGGCTCTATCCCGCCTTGTAGTACCAACCCTTGCTTAGCTTGTAATTAGCTCTTGTTCAAAGTCTAATAAACGAGTTAGCAGAGCAGGCGATTCCTTACGATGTCCCTCTCGTAACACTGGAGGAGAACCTAACTGTTCTGCTTATCGCTCGTAATTACAACAAGGAGAACCTTAACTGGATTCCCTTGTACTGGACTTGACGTTTTACTGATCTGACTTTCCATCGAGATGAAAATTATAAGTAGCAAGGAACATCAATTTGCAAAGAAACAGAGATCTCCTGCGTGTCGGAAAAGGAACGCTCAAAGAATGAAAGAATTCAACAGAAAGAAAAGGTTACAAGTACTTTTGCCTGATTGTGATGTTGAAGACAACAAAGTCGAATCTCTTATCCAAAAAGTTGAACTTGAAAATTCTACATTGGCTAAGAAACTGGACGTTGCTGACAAAGAAATTAAAAAGCTACAAAAACGTCTCCAGAATATACATCCAAAAATTATCAACAAGAACTCAACGAAAAGGAAAGAGGACTATTCGAGCTTCAAAACATCATCGATGATAAAGAGAATGTGATAGGAGTTCAGCGACGTGAACTTCAGAAGACTTATGCGACCGCAGATCAACTTAAAAGTGACTTAACTGACTATACTTGGAACAGAATACACCGATGCGAAGGAAAGATTAGACATTTGATTGAACAGTTAGAGAAATTTAAGCAAATTGATAGACATTATTCAAGACAACCTTATTTTAATCACTAGTTGTTTTTCTACTATTTGCATCATGTCTACTGAAGACGAGCAGTGCATCGGGAGATGCACAAAATTAAGAAGGGGAGTATGTTACGCTACAGATTTCCAGTAATTATGTATTTATTAACCTCAATATATTTTTCAGTAATTAACTAGTTAAGCATTTTAAGTGTTGTAACCTTGACCGTTTTGTTTGTAGGATTTGTGTAGTGTTTCGACTTGTGTGACGCACCCTCTTTCACTATAACCCAAACAGACCAACGTAGGGTTTCTCTTTGACTCCAAACGTTATGTAAACAGGAAATTAGCTTTAGTTTAGTTGTTATTTAAGGACTGTCGATATTTGTTGCACTCGCACACTCTTTAGTCTTTGTACAAACTAGCGAGGCAAGTTCGGGGTACGACTCAGTGTTAATTGGAAAGTACAGCCCTAAGTAAGGAAAGTGGTCGAGTAAGGAACTCCTTCTGACAGCCACTCCGACTAAGGAAAGTCTTTCTGGTTGGCCTGGCTCTATCCCGCCTTGTAGTACCAACCCTTGCTTAGCTTGTAATTAGCTCTTGTTCAAAGTCTAATAAACGAGTTAGCAGAGTAGGCGATTCCTTACGATGTCCCTCTCGTAACAAGTGAGAGAGGGTGCGTCACACATGATCAAAACAATACACAAATCCTACAATCAAAACGGTCAAGGTTACAACACTTAATATGCTTAACTAGTTAATTACTGAAAAATACATTGAGGTTAATAAATACATAATTACTGGAAATCTGTAGCGTAACAGATGAGCTTCATCGCATTTCGCTTTGACTACGCGTTAGCTAGTGTATGGAATCCGTCGATGCCATTCGAACAAGGTTACGCAACTTCTATCCAAATACACTTTTACTTAGACAAGTTTTACTGTAACTTCAACAACTTTATTTGGACGTTATGGCTAAGTTTCAACGGATCTTGACGTTATATTTTTTTAATGTCGTAATCGTAAAACTACAATGAATCATGTAAACATACAAATTACTAAGTTGCATAGATACAAAACTTGCTCAAAAGTTATCTAACGGTGCAATAATGTAAGATCAATATAGGGCATTTATGATTACAAAGCATTAATAACTATTTTACCTTGTCTAGCCATAGCACTTGATCACAATACAACTTGAAATTAAGAGTCACTACTAAAACCTCGTGGTCTTACTCAATAGACCCATATCACGCAAGTGTGAGATTATAAATTATTTGATTTATCGGAAAAAGGATATAGGATTTATTCGTTTTTTCAATAAATAAAATATTTTATATTGTCACATTAGCGTGATAAGGGTCTATACACTGTCTTTTTTATCTGTGGCATCAATCTAAGCTATTAACTAAAGGTCAAACCTGACTGTCCTTGTCAACAGTCACACAGAGACAGGCTTTTCCTGCAGTAGAACAATGTAATTTGGAGCTTTTATCTCGAGAGATACCTATATACTTATAAGAGCTTCAGAATGGGCTGTTATTTTGAGCTTCATCTCCAATACTTTGACCAAATATCGAACTCTAAATGGAGTACTTGAAAGGAGGCCATCGCGATAAAGATAATTTCCTATGAGCTGGAAATCTACGAATTTCATGTTGCTAAACGAACATACATAGAAACAAGTCAATTATATTCCTCATTCAAGCATTCAAGAGATCTTGAGAGGTTTTTGTACTGAATTTTAATATCGGAATTCTGGAGCAGACCATTGCATGGAACTTGACCTTGTATTGCGCGTTTGGTCACGTAACGTCTTTTATTCATATATAAAACATCCGAAACATGAACGAAAAAATACAGGATTTGTTATTGTGTCAAAAACGCCGTTGTAGAAGTCTTAACAGCAAACAATTGAGATGCATAGTGAAATAAAAAGTTGAATAAACTGGTATATTCGCAGGTAATATTTTTGCATGTCGCCGGAGATATATAATACCCATGCATGATAATAGAAAGACAAAGGCAAACACTAATAGCGTCTTTATGTTACGGTTAACTATTTCCCGGAATGGTGAAGAATGCGTGAAACGGCTCGGAGTAGAGTACGTACGGTCATTGAAGCCTCTCCTAAAAGGGGCTCCCGGGGCACGAGTGAACGCACGTGTGCGTCTAGTTTACTTTAGATTAGAAAATAAAATTACTGAAATCAAACTATAAGATATAATTTAGGCATCAAGTTACCTTTCTATCTTGGCGTGAAATGAAATGAAAGGGTTCGATTCGAGGTGACTTAGTGTTGTTTCCGAGGATCGAGTAACGAACTGGCTTCATTCATACTTATGGAGGTCTTCTAAACTTAGGTTATGTTAACAAGGTTTTCCAAACAAAATTCAAGAGATTTATATTCTTTATCATTAATATCAGACAAACATGAACTCATTCTGGGGGACTGACATGCGCACTGTAGCACGAAATACGTCCCACATGGAAGCACTTGTCTGTAAAGAACCCTTACCTCAACACACGGCATTCGTCCTGAGAAATGAGCAGCAGTATAGCCATAGGTGACGTTAGCGATAAGTTTAAGACCCAACTGACGAGCATCTAACATACGATAGACAGCCTAAAACAACTATGTATTAGTATAAAATAACTCAGATATAACGCGCGCTCTGATTGGCCAAAAACGGGCAGACAGCCTATAACAACAATTACTATGTATTAGTATAAAACAACTCAGATATAACACGCGCTCTGATTGGCCAAAAACGGACTGACAGCCTACAACAACCAATCGGCACTATGTATTAGTATATTATATAACTGTGATATAATACGCGCTCTGATTGGCCAAAGGACACGTATGACGCGATAACAACACTGGGCACGCACGCGCACTTTCTCAAAGTTTTGGTAAGGAAAGAAATACCAAACGTGAAACTGGACAGTATAGCTGTACCTTTTTATTTTTCCATTTTTTCATGGAGTTCTTTACCATTATACGAGTATTCAAAATATCTTCAAGCATTCTAAAAGTGAAAATCAAATACATGGTCATTATTTGATGAAGTTCTAAGGATTTTTAGAGAGGAAATGTTTTCAATAGGATAGAATCTTTCGCCTGCATGCTTGTTTCGACCACTGGCTACTTTGCTGCTTTAGGCACCATATTTGCTAGTGATATGGTGCTGCCCACATTACAATGCTGACTACTATATCATTATCTTGCGTCTCTCTTTTTAGAAACGCACACAACCAACACAAAAATCACTGTAGAAGATATTGTTCTGATATGAGAATTGTCTATAATCACTACTCACTTTGGTAAGACTCCTCGTCTCACGTTTGACTTGAGAAAGGCGACCCCATTAGGAGATACGTGAATGTCGTGTTCAAGGTCCTACAACACACAAACTATTTTAATGACTGGGTATTAGTAGCAGTTAATGTAGTACCATGCAGCTACCTTGAGAAGATTTGGGGGAACAGAAAGAGTCGATGCACCAAATTTGAACTCACCAAATCTACAAACAACAAACAGTCAGCATCATTGAGGGTAATGATAAAAATAGAAGGAAGGAAAGAAGCAAGCAAGCAAGCAAGCAAGCAAGCAAGCAAGCAAGCAAGCAAGCAAGCAAGCAAGCAAGCAAGCAAGCAAGCAAGCAAGCAAGCAAGCAAGCAAGCAAGCAAGCAAGCAAGCAAGCAAGCAAGCAAGCAAGCAAGCAAGCAAGCAAGCAAGCAAGCAAGCAAGCAAGCAAGCAAGCAAGCAAGCAAGCAAGCAAGCAAGCAAGCAAGCAAGCAAGCAAGCAAGCAAGCAAGCAAGCAAGCAAGCAAGCAAGCAAGCAAGCAAGCAAGCAAGCAAGCAAGCAAGCAAGCAAGCAAGCAAGCAAGCAAGCAAGCAAGCAAGCAAGCAAGCAAGCAAGCAAGCAAGCAAGCAAGCAAGCAAGCAAGCAAGCAAGCAAGCAAGCAAGCAAGCAAGCAAGCAAGCAAGCAAGCAAGCAAGCAAGCAAGCAAGCAAGCAAGCAAGCAAGCAAGCAAGCAAGCAAGCAAGCAAGCAAGCAAGCAAGCAAGCAAGCAAGCAAGCAAGCAAGATAACATTCAAATTCATCTACTCACTCTTCTAAACAAGACACTCTTCCTAAACATGTTGAGTAGCAGTAGTTGTAAGCTATGACCATTGATGGATATAAAGACTGGAAATCAAGCACGAGCACAGGACTGTTGTACAAACGAGATTCTGGTTCCAGTACGAGTGGGATGACTTCCGGTGCATTCATACTACAACGAAAACATTAATACGCCATGAAGGCAGCTGCAAACTTACACAAAAACACTTGACACATTTTCAACAACAACAACAACTCATTAATGCGCCCTCTGTATATACATTACAGGATGTTTTCTAATAAAAAATATATGTCAAGATATTGGCGGCTACCAAGTACATTTGAGGTTCAAACAGCAAACCACCTCTCTTATTCTCCTAACTTTAAAGTTTTCGTCTCCTTAAAGTCATATCGGTTGCAATGACAACCTACTGAAACGACACTAGGAATAGGAGAGAGGAATAGACTCTTAATGAAGGGGTGTTCATTAAATAATTAAGGAGTCTGTTTAATAGAGGCACCACTGTACGGTCAGTACTTCAATAATAATGACAGGATGGTATTCAAAAATATACTTCATCAAAATCCATCAAAACCAAAACCAACTCAAAACAATTTAATATCAGCTCGCAACCAGAGCCTTCAGATAGCTCAGTTGGTTGAGCGTCGGACCGGAAACCCGAAAGTCGTGGGATTCACATCTAACTAAAACATTTCTGAGTGACAATCCATTCGTTAATTTTAATATCCTTTGAAAACCATCTATAACCATATAGTGAAGGTAAAGCTGTGTAAAAGCCTGACCTGTTTCTCTGCTGTACACTTGGTGATAACGCCACGTACTTCATGGGTCTGCACATACGTAACATCATGGACTCCACGCGAAACTACAAAATAAGATTCCTTACTTTTATAGAAACATAAATGTAGTACTTTTTTATGCAGTATTCAAGGATATCCATTGGTCATTGGCATTTTTCTTGTGATTTATTTCTTCTTGTGAATTCTTGTGATGAAACGCGACCACCACCAAGACATTTTACAAGAAACACTGATTGCCATCGATAACAAAAAGCTGAAACAGAGTTCCTTTGCAAATTTGGGTTTAAAAATAGACCATTTTACAGTCATATATTGGTCAACCGTATCTTCGACCGCATGTAATATATTCTTTGGAGTTTGGTAACAGCCTGTGAAAAGGCAAGGAATGCACACAAATGAACCAGGGGGGTGTAAGTGAACAAAGCAAATAATTTCGATTTGACAGGTTTGTGCTTTTTTCATTTACACTTCCCTGATTCATTTAATTTGTATGCATTTCTTGCCTTTTCACGGGCTGTTATCAAACTGAAAAATAATATATTACATGCAGCCGAGGCTGTGGTCGACCAAGATATAACTGTACTCTACTGCACTGATGGTCAATAGGCCCTTTGCGGCATGTTGGAATGCAGCTCAATTTGGAGGGCAAAACAAAAGAATTTCAAAATGTCCTATTAGCTGGAAACCATTGTTTTTGCCCTCCAAAATGCGCTCATTCGCACTAGCTGCAAAGGGCCTATTGCTGGGTTGCAGGTGACGTCACGGCAGCCATCTTGGATGAATTCTCATTAGCGTCGCTTGTTTCTTCACCTAACATGGCTACCACTTCATTGTCTTTTCATTCTGAGGGGAACGGTTAAAACCCAGCAATATTTCATTGGAGTGTATTTGGAGTCTTTATAGAGTGACAGCCGTAAAGTGCAAACACATTATAGTCGTGGTGGTCGTGCTTCATTAATTGCGTTAAGCAATAAAAACACGCGCACATGTCTGTACTGTGACATAAACACGATGGCGCAGACAACGAGCACAAGAAAAGCAATTTTAGAAACACAATGAGTAGCCGAGTTTTTCTCTTGCTTTTCGAATACTCTGCATAGTGCACTCGATATTGTGGTCTACATCTTCCAGAGTGCTTACATCACAGTACACAGACATTATATTGCTTTTAACAATGTTTTGTGAGCCGTGTATCTGTCCTCTGATATATACGTGGCAGTTAGCCAATAAGCGCACGCGTTATATCTCCAATATTTAAATGAATTGTAGACTTGCCACAAGCCGTCCTCTCTTATTTAATCTTTATTTCAATCATTATTCTTCGTTTGTTTGTTTTTTACGCGCGAGAGAACGACGCCAGTCCCGCAAAAGTCAAAAATTAAAAAGCGGGGCTGACGACTGTGAGAAAGTATTGCTGTAGAATGACTTGTTACCTGGGAACCTCTTGATATGACACAGAAAAAAAGAACCCCAAAAAGCCTTGCAAGCTCACTCGTTCGACCAATGAAATCAACATGTTCCAATAAACGTATGTTGCCATGGCAACGGGTGACGTAGTGCTGTACAGTTCTCCAACGATGTAAATCAGTTTTGTGGTCCCACCAATAAGAGAGCGAGCGGAACGTGTAAAGAGGAATACGTTCGTGAAGAATGTGAAAAGCAACGTTCTCAAACGTGTAGATATTGAGTGCAGCCTGGAAACGAATACAAAAATAGAACACCAGATATTGTTAGCAATATTGTTAGCGATTTGTTTTTAATCTAGTGAATAAAGAGTATTGTATTGTATTGTATAGCGAAGCGTGGTAGTGACGTCACAAGTCAGACAAACCAAATTTTTCATCTCCTTGACTCCGATTTTGGCAGTTTGGTTTTTATCTGACCATTTTGTCAAAAATATGCAATGTTTTCATGATTAATATATGTTTCTCCTTGTACTTTTCAGTACAAATACAGTTTCATGATCTTTGTCTGAGTCATGCATCCATGATGCGAGCTACAATCACAGACAAAAAAACTTAAGACAGTTTTGAAATTCACAGATTTCAACAGTTACTTTATGAGGTAGCCATTGGCTGACATTTTGTCTATAGAATCCCCCTCCTCCCTCTGGTCAATGTTGAACCAGAAGATAACTCATCCTGTAGACGACATTGTGCACCAACCTCAACACTGAGTAAGGGAGGGGGGAGGGGAGTGTTGAAGGATGGCTTAAACGCAATTACCCAAAAGCTGAAGCAAAATGAACAGCTACAAGAAATATTTCTCAAAAGGTACGGACAAAAGGAATTGAACACTTGACCAAAGATTTTTCGAAATCCCTATGCTGTCTTCTGCAGCAAAATGGCGCGCCCAAGCAACCAGGCGTTAGGGAATTAACTACGTATATATACATAACTCTGCAAACAGGTAACATATTTCAATGTATTAATGAGAAATACAACCACACATTGGAAGAGCAATGTAAGAAGTGATTACTTGTCTCACCTCATGTCTCATCAGTCTCCAGACGTTCAGTATTATCCTGCCTCCAATCTTCAACTCTGAAGTGTGTGCTGCACCATAATGGTCTTTGTCTGCATCAACGTTACTATCACTTGATAAACCACTGACACGTGACAACAGTTTACCAAGGTCAAGGTCAAAAACTAAAGCTCGTTGTATCAGGTATCCCCATGACAACATTTGGATTTCATAGCCAATCAAAATGTCTGGATCCCATTTGCGAACAAGCAACAAAAACTCTTGGAAAAGTTCTTTTTCTTCTTCCACATATTTTACATGATACTGTGTGACACCTGTGTAAAAGTAAACACAAGTCGGATTTATGGTTTATCATAGAATCAACATCAACATCATCATCAGAATCATCATCAGAATCATCATCAGAATCGTTTTAACTACTTTAACCATATCAATGTATATCTGGTTTAACGTTCAATGTTTTAAATAACTTTCAAGGACAATCACAGCATATAGTTCTGTTAAATGTTTATAGGGAAAGTATCCATTAAACTCTTGAACCATACAACTTATGCATAAACAACATAAACAGTCGTTAAAGCGACTGGCAATGTCCAGTCATAAAGGAAGGAAGAAATGGAACGCTGGGATATGGGAAAGGGGGATTGAGAAATGGAGAAGGCAGAAAGAAAATGGCTTTTCTTGACGCTCAATACCTCCTCCCCTTTAAGAAAGAGGTGTGGTAGACAAGCTAGAGTTTTACAAACCTGAGCGTACAAGGAGTGGCCTTTTCAATCGAACTTTAGGACCAGTAGAATCATCTAAAGTACTTCTACTGTGCTGTAAATCTTCTAAGCTGATTTCTGTAGACTGACATCCAGATGTTGAGCTACTCGATAGCTTAGCAGATTCCTTGTCTACACATATTATACCAGTTATCTTGTTCTTATCGCCAGGACAAGAGGAATCAGTCTGAGCGTGGTAAAACAATCCACAGATAGGATCAAACTCAGGGTCTGGTCGACGATCTTTTCTGGTTCGTACATGGAGTTCAATACTCAACAATGTCAGATGTTGAACCTGAAAGCATTCAGTAGACGAATAAAGATGAGGTCGGGTAAGCGGATAACATCAATGTTAGCAACTACTAAATCTAACAATATTCTGGGGGAAAATGATGATTTGTACTAGGACGGACTACGAATACTAGAAAACAGTTCTAGCGAGTACATTTTTTAGCAATTTACATGAACTCGCTAAAATTCGCTAAATCATTTTGTCGGTCAAAAATTAACCTTTAGGTCAACACGTGACCGAATGTCTTGTTCTTGTTCCTTGATAATGACAATCCAGATAATCCGTTATTCTTCATGATTATATACCTCTTTCAAAAACCGTCGCGCAAAAGGCTTCAAGACTCTGCGGCCCACCCGAAAGGAAGTATGGGTACTGTCAGTACAAATGACACACCACACTGCGAACATTAACACCAAAGACGTCCTTCATTTGCTGTAGAAATCGACACCAAGGTCCAAAAGCGACAGAAGTTTTATAAGTACCCTTGCTAGTCTAGTCACGTCGGCTTGGGGCTTCTAGCTCGTCCGACAATGTTTTTTTTTGAAATAGTTGTATCCCCACAAAAAATCCTTACGAACAGGACATTAGTTAGCTTTGTACTTCTATTGGTTGCCTGTAATCCTTACCTCATGGGTGGCTTTAGCATCCTGGATGTTAAGCTGTGGGACTTTATAGCCAGCGGTATTTACAGGAGAAGGACCTTCGATGTCAGAGCCTGCCTCTGTTAGACGTCGCCTCAGAGGACCAACAGGAGTCCCAAGCTGTAAGTTAATATCAGTTCATCAAACATCATTCAAAATGAACAACACTGTTTAGAATGCATTATTCATCATGGATGAAATTATAAACACTGTTTAGGTTTGATGTGTCCATATGGTCACACTAAGTCGCAAAGCTTGCGCGGCACACAAATATTTTGTTTTCAATCGTCTAGACTTTTTAGAAGTTAAAAAAGAAAAAAACTATTTTATTCTCCGTTCGTAGCTAAGCCAACAGTACGCACTTTACCCCCTCTCTCCATCATCGCTCCATTTTAAGGATAATCAAAAGCTATTTAAAGCTACACGGAATAGCGGCGAGAAGTCAAAATATGCGTGCAAAATTGAGGTCAGTACGTTGCGCAATGACTAATTGCACCACACTTTTTGATAGCTTATTAATCCGGTAATTCGTTTTAACTCTCAGATTAACATTACCTTGAATTGACTTGGAATCAACTGCCGTCTTGAATCATTACTCATCATTTCAGGATGACATAAGTCTGTATCTTTCTTACCCGATAATCGTTTTTCCATTGACGGTACAATAGGTGTAAGAAGTGGTAGTCGAGGCAAATTCCTCTTAACAATAGGAGTACAATTATTTGGAGATGTTCCATCGTGTTCGATCTTGAATTTGGTTTGAGTGATAGGCGTTGACTGAAATGGAACATCGAGTTGATGCACACGTGGAGTTCCTTGGGCATCTCTAGGCTTTCGTTGGTCACTGTCTGCATTGCGACTCGGAGAACTTTCACGATTAGAATGTTTGTGCTGCTGTCTTTCATCCACTTTTTCGTCTACAGTATCTTTTTTGGACTGTAACACGCCATCAAAATTAAAATCCTTTTCTACTGGAGAAAACAAGCAATCAGGGCTTGTTATTTCTGTTTGATTGTATGGAATGCCCTTTGGTGAAACATCTGTAGTTTGCTCTCTACACAGAATATTATCACATGAATTTTGACAATTGTGAGTTTCTTGGTTAGGATTGATTTCCACTGCCAAGTTTAGATTCTTGTTTTTATTCGCGGATTCAATTTCGTTATTTTCTGTTTCTCTCTGTTCAAGTCCACAGTCTTCGCGTCGAGTTTTATCAAGGTTCACATCTTTTTTACCATTCTGGTTGTTTTGTCTCTTCTTTTTTCTCTCAAGTTTCTCCACTGCCCAAGTTCGTACCGTTGAAGGGTTAGGTGGAACTCGACAGGGAGTTATTGTTACATTCTTGTCACCCATAAATAGTACTCTTAGTGCATGATTATTTTCAATGCCACTAAGAACATTTTCACTTGTGCCAATGTTTTCTTGACAAGCTTTTAAAAAGCTCGTGTCGTGATTTGAGCCAAGAAGCTGTCTCAAGTCTTGCAGTCCCACAAAAGGGCTTTTTGTATCAAAATCCATTAAGTTTTTCACCTCAAAAAGAATCAGTAACAATTATTAGTTGCTTCTCTCGTCTCACCAGTTCCCATGCCTTTTTTACTACACGAATAAAACATAAAAGCTATGACAAAGAAAAACACTAGGCCATGCATCTTCTTCCAACTTTTCGTTATTACGTTAAATACCAAGAACAAATTCGGCGACAATCAATCAGCAACAAACTCAAATGCGGTCACACATCACCTTTCGCGTCGTTAAATGTCTGATTCTCGTATTTAAGGCATATTCCGGGCCCTAAAATCGCCCAAAATCGCCTTAAGTTTTGAGCATCTTTGGGGATAATTTTGCTTAAATCGCCTAAGATCGCCTACGATCGCCCAAAATTACGGCGATTTTAGGGCCCGGAGTAGGCCTTATTTATGGATGGTAATATTTTATCTTATCATATAATTATTTATAAAATACCTATATTTCTTAATTTCGAAAACCTGTTCTTTTCACTAGTGAAAATAACATGTTCTTTTCACTAGTGAAAAGATCGTTACCATGGTTACTTGAGCGCATTTACTCTAAAGATAGTTTGTTGTCTCTTGATTTGATAATTATATGATAAATAGAATATTACATGTTCGCTTGGAGATACACGACTTTTATCTTCTCGTGTTGAATATCTCTCACTCGTTCGCTGCGCTCACTCGTGAGAGATCTTTTCAACACTCGAAAATAAAATCCGTATCTCCGCGCGCCCATGTAATATCCTCTATATAATACTTACCTCTTTAGACTGAACCTTCAACAAACGTCCTCCAATGTCCCTGAAATTCGACATATAGGAAAATATAAGTACGTGAAAACATCTTACGTAAAAAACACCTCTCGTAAGCGGACACCACTTTTTGGTCGTGAAGATGTCTGCTTATGGAAAGTTCAACCGTACAAACGGAAACTAGTAAGTAACGTACAGTTTTGCCGGTGTATACAGATGCAATATGGAATGAATGGAATCTGAGACATTGTATAAAAAGAGATTGCATTACCGACTTCTTTTACTCCTACGAAGGGCCAAGGCTCGAGACACTAGTAGCGTAAGTATTCTTTTTTTATACAGTGTTACAGATTTCCATTTATACCCTAATTTAAGTGTTTGATAAAATGTTTTAGTGTGTTCAGCCTTTATCCACAAAATACGGTATAGATCTATAGAGCTTTCACATAATCCACATTGTCATCGTGTGATCAGTGCCGTGATTGTTACTTTGTTCTTTTGACTTTCCCTGATGACTGGTCTATGACTCGCAAGCATGGGATCTATTGAATAATTTCCTAATAAAGGTTAAAGATACTACAACAACTTACAACCGAGACTGATTAAACTTACATGGTGTTTTCAGGGACGTCATTTGGGTCTCCATAAAATGGCTTTTCATAACGACATTTAGGTATGCCATGTTGGTCCAGACTTTGAGTTAACTCAGCGCTTGTTGGTGGTTTTCTTTTGGGCATTATAACAAAGCTTTGGTGAGATGACACTTGAGATCGTTTATCTTCCTTCAATGGTTCAACCCCATGGATATCTTCACCTTCTGAAGATAGTTGTTCTTCTTGACTGAGCTTGCTAGATTTAGTTTGGTTCACACTAAGCAATTGTCCTGAGTCAGATGATGGTTGTACATTTGTTCCATCGTGTATTCCATCATCTCTCGGTGTTCTTTCCTCTTTTACTGACTCACTTGATAAGTTACTTTCTGATGACAACTTTTCTTCTTCCACCATGGACAATTCTTCTTGACCAACTCCCATAAGAGCCATTTTAGTTTGGTCCAGCCACATGCAATACCGGTGCAAAGTTTTTAAACCAGAAATTTTAGTTTTACACTGTTTAGTATTTGATGCTGATGTTCCAACTTGTGATGATGTGCCACCTTGCTGTTCTGATACTGTTGTACACGTTCTATTTACTGTTGCTTCACTTGAGGAAGTTCTTGATGAGTGACAAGACTTTTGTTTAAACTCGCTTTGTACTTCGTTGTTTTTAAATGGTGTTACAAAATTTACATCTTTTAGGACGCCTTTGAATTGTGACATTCCTACCACAAGTTCTTTTGAATCTTCTAATGACCCAATCTTGTCACTTGAATCATCAAAACCAATTGCTTCAAATTTAGCGGGAAGAACTACAGGGAGTCCAGCATGATGTTTGTTAGTTCTGCCTTCGCCTGTTTTAGGTGACTCTGAAGAAACCTTTTCTTCATGATTGGTCAGATCGTCTTGGTATCTATCACAAGTTATATCACTTGGGGTACACGGTTGTGGTGGAGAACATGGAACGTTGTCATAGCGTTCAGGTGACATATAAGACATATTAAATAGAGCGCTTTTGAACAAGTCACAGTTTAAGTCTATTTCTTGGTTGTGTACGTGCGTTTCATCTACATGTTTGACATCTTCTTGAGAATCGTCTGCTGAAGAATGATTGGTTTCAAGTGTTTTTTGTATTGTGCATGGTTCTTCTAATTGGGGAAGATCGGCATTTGTCTTCAAAGCATTTGCAGGCTCGTCTGACATGTTGACCGCATCATCCACGTTTGTCACATGACACGACTGGACTTTGTCGTTATCATCGGGACTGCATGGTACAAATGTGACCTCGTCATCATCTTTTGGAGTTTCTTCGGCCATGATATTTGATTGAGCCGTTCCTTCTCTCAATACATTGCAAGAACTCTGAGGAAATTTGTCGTGGCAAGCAAGATGATCCTCTTCCGATGTCAATGAAACATCCTTTTCAGATGGTTTATTAAAAGACTTCCATTCCAATGTGGTAACTTCTTCTAGTGTCGAGGGTGAGTCGATACAGGGTGACAATAAAGGTGTTCTTTGATCACCAAGTTGTTCCTGGGGATGATCACCTTTCCGATTATTTTGATCCAAGCCAACCTTTGCGTGATGTTCAATCATTGTGGAGGATTTAAATCTTCGTCTCAGTGATAAACGAGAACGTTTGCTAGTCGATGAGGATGCGTCAGTGTTTAGCTTTTTGTTGACAGGTTCTTGATTTAATGGTAGATGAGCTGTGGTGTCTAACGCTTCAATGTCTTTACGAGTACTAGAAGGATTGACTTCATTCAAATAATTCTTACGTACAGAACTATCATCTGAGCATAAGTATGTGTTAGTGTTTTCACTGCATGGTTGTTCTTGCAACAGGATAGGATCTGGTCCACTTTTTTCATCGATCACTTTTTCAGAAGATGTTTGATCGGATGAAGATGAATTTTCTCTTGATAAGCAGGTACCCAAGTTATCAAGTATTTGATCTATGTCTGCAACTGATGACTGCTTATCTGATAAATGAGACTGTTTCATTTCTGTTAAAATATTTCTCTTTGGAAAAAGTTTTGTTGGAGTTTTACAAGTATGGCGGGTTGGTGAAGGTGTGCTCACAGACTTGGGTGGTGGAGATGTGTGAACTTTGACGTTAAGAACTCCGTAACGAAGTCTTTTTGGGGAAACTTTTGAGACTTTGGACTTTGTTGAGGGCCACTTGCAAGAACGTGTAGAAGACGGAGAATCTGTCTTTTCATGAAACGTATCGCGACTATGAACCGTAGATCGAGGTTTCGTTGCACTAGTTTCCAATGATTTCCATCGGTCCAGTGCTGCCGCAAAAATGTGTCTGTTTACTTCGCAATTCGCTACATCATTTAATATCACTTTTAGATCTTTGATTTGATGAGTTTGCTGTTGAGAGTGAAGACTGGACGAGGTTGCTAGAGAACCTTGGTTTTGGACATCCTTTGATGTTGAAAGAGTATGTTGACCACGAGATATGTCCATTTGGTTAATACCATGGCTAACTTTAGCTACTTCAGCAGGCTTGTCATCGAGAGTTTTTCCTGGTGTTCTAGTTCTGCATTTTCTGTATTTATTAATTTCTATGTTGTCATTTGTTGACAATGTTGGATACAAATTTGGCGAGTTTTTCATTGCTGACGCATCTTTACCAATATTTTCCCATGGCTTTACATCGGTTTGTGGGTGATAATCTTGAATTGAAGGTTTTGTATGTTTATCAACGGGCTCTACAATACGCTGTCGTTTCAGTGGTGTTGTTTTAGCCAACCGCGTAGATCTCTCTCTCATAGGATTCATAATTTTAGACTTTTTACTGGACGAAACGTTGTACTCTGCAAAAACCATTCTTTTGATGTCCTTATAGGATTTCCCAAGATCTCTTGACCCATTGGTGCTTGCTTCTTCCTGATTTATTTCAACTTTGGCTTTAGTTTGACTTTTGATATCAGTATATGCTTTAGTTTTAGATCTGGTAGGTTTCTTCTTTTCTGCGATTCTGAGCTGAGGAATTCTTAAATCATTAATATGAGTAATTTTTGGCTTTAGTTCGTCGGTCGTTCCATCATCAGCGATAATTCTTGAAGAAGCCTTGGTTTTGTCCACATTTGAGGGAGACCCTTGAGCGTCTATACTCTCTTCGTCTTCTCCCGAAGTACTGGATTCGCTTAGATATAGTTTGAAAGGTGAGTTAGTCTTCTTACCTAACTTGCGTTTTGTCAGGGTTTTCTTAGTAGTAGACAACGGCAAAAATGTTTCATTTGAACCTTTTTCTGTCATCACAGTTTTATCATCAGTGTTTGTGTCACTTCTTTTTAATCTTTTTGTTAATCTCATGGAAGACATACCAAGTCGGCGTGGGGTTTTTCTTAGTGGGTTAGTCTTTTCTTTGTCTTCTTTACCAGGGGAAACACAGACAGGTTTTGATACCGAGCCACTGGAAGTCTTTTCACACTTGATAAAACTCTTCTTATATTTTGCAACTTTTGAAGCCTTAGTTCTAAACAATGATTCCTCCGGGTCATCGTTGGTTCCATCTACCTGAGGTATTTGGTCTTCACTTAGTAATGAAACTTCCCAAGTGTCGTCAAGTCCCTCAAAATTGAATTGCGAGAATCTGCAAAAAAATCCATTTTATGCGATTAGTCTTTTATAAACTGCTATATACTAACAGGCTACTAAAACAAGAGTGAGAACTGAAATCACCATGTACTTCCTACGACTGGAGCGCATATTCAAGTACATAGCCATCAATTGACTCTTATCACGCTGGAGTGAATTCAAAAAATATCAGATTATGAATTTTTGAAAGTCAGCATTTTTACAAAGAAATATATGGGAGTAACGCATCACATGCGTTATTAGCCTCGTTATCATGTTTAGCGCGAACGTTTTCTTTCAAAAGCTCCTTATAAATATTTAATTTTAAAAATATTATATCTTCGTCAGTTTCAGCGCGATGTTGTTGAAATTTTTCAATTTTACTATTTTTGACACGACAAATTCGATTTTGAGTTCCATTTTTCAATAAATCCGATATTTTTTGAACTCACTCCAGCGTGATAAGAGTCAATCATACGTTTTCTTCCAATACTCAGTTTCCAGCCCTTCAGGTGGGCACAGTGATTGTAAGTGGACACAAATGAAAGTTATGTAAAACAAACTTTCGTTTGTTAATAACCTTATACTTAGGACCTGGCTGAATGATGAAACATCAGCATAACTGATGCACGCACGGTTTTTGTTGTTTTTGTTGTTGTTGTTGTTGTTGTTTTTTGACGTTTGAAAGAATGACGAAATATAAACATTCTTAGTACACTACACAAGAACATTCGTAAGATAGTTTTATTAGGATTCTTTCTCCAGTCATGATCAGGGATTTGATGAAAACTAGCTGGTGTAACAATGTCAGATACGAAACACCGCTAAACCACCGTAAAAAACACCCTGGGGAGTACTCCCCCCCCCCCCCCCAAAAAAAAACGTGGACACTGGTGCAGAATTCAGAGCAACCAATATAACTCCTATACTAATTCACAAGCAGCAAAGACAATTTAGCTAAAGATGAAACTTAACAAAATTAAAAGTAAAAGAAGCAATGAAATCTGCCCGACTAGTCTAGAGTAAACAATTTCCTATAGCACATCCGATTATATACACCCCCTCTTTTGGTATGCGGGACTAAACTGGGGACATATGCCAAATATGCGCGCTAGTGACGTTACTGAAAACACGTTTACCTGAATTGTGACTGAGTTGCATTATTGGCATCATCTTCATCAACAGCATTACTGCACGGCCATTCTTGGTTAGTTGGGTCAGTGTCATCCCAAACTTGTTGTGACATAAGAATTGATTCCTCGTCTTCTTCTTTAAACGCTTCCTCGTTTTCATTAAGATTGTCGTCATTGTCAGGCAACACTAAAGAATAAATAAAAAATAAAATAAACAACTCTTTATTTGACTGTCAAATATCATAAAATGATTGCGCACTAATTGGGAGACACTGTACTCTCACACACATTACCATTATATTCTAATATTCACTAGTTCGTTTTTAGCGAGAGAGGAAAACCGAAGAACCCAGAGAGAAACCCTCGAAGCAAGGGGGAGAACAAACTGTTGAGCTCAAATCAAACGCGATGTCCCGTTTGGGAATCGTACCCGGGCGTTGTCACCGCTCAACTACCCTTAATCTCCCATAAACAATTAGTTCTCCTAATCAATGTTGTTTGCAGTGAGCGAAGTGTATTACCTGGATCTGCAAGAACACTTTGACTGCTGCTACGAGGCTGACTTGAATCGGATGCTAAGCTGGCCAGAATCTCTATCATTTCCATGTCAGTCTTGTTAACTGTAACCAATTTATGAAATTCACTTCATCATTTTTGTAGACAATATTAACATTCAAATAGAAATCCATAAGGTCAAGAAACTATAGAATTGAAGCTGTGAACACTGAACAGAAAGTACATCAAAACAGAGCATTTTGAACACTACATTCAATCAGCATACTTGGACGTACACCGGACCTATCTACAAACACGAATGTCAAAAGACTTGTGTCTCACCTAATCCTTGTGAAAAAGACCGCTGACTTGCTTCTACTACTTCCTGTACAATGCTTTGGTCAACTATAGGTGAGTCTATCAAACAAACCAACAACAAGGTATTAGACGGGATAACGAGAATCAGTGGAAGGGAACATTGTTCTTTATCAAAACTAAAGTAAAATTATTAGTTTATGCCAATAGTCTGTCTCCCCAAGAGCCTGTTATTCGATGTGTGCTCAACACATGCAGGCTCGTCTTTCCAAAGACCCAATAACTTCCAGGTTTACATGCCTGTTGATTCACGGGAAAAAATTTACGGTAGTGCGCGAGCACCCGTAAACTTGTCTGTAAAATCATAGAAATTGAAAATAACGAGCACTTCGAGAAGCAACTTTATCTGGTAAGTTAAGGATCCTAAAAGTTGAAACGGGCTCCAAACCTGTTAATTTACGGTCGCTAAGTTTACGGGACTCACAAGCACTTAAATCATAGAAGTGAAAAAGAGCATCCCCTTGGAAAAGCACTTGGAAGATTTGTTAACTTGTTAGTCAGCAGGCCCGAATATTTTTGCCGAAGTGCAAAATTGCGCGCAACACAGTTGCACACTTACGTAGAAAACACTGTTGCAAGAGACGTTGCATGGTGTGTCAGGGCCTTGAGTGGTTTGTCAGGTCTTTCAGAAGACAATGTCTTTGACAGTCTTGACTTAGTTGAAAGAGTATAATTTGACAACAAAAGTTGAGAAGTATTTATACCTAAGTCTACAGTCGACGTAGAAGATTCATCTGTCTTCAATACAGGCTGACCTTGTGAAAACCGTCTTTCTTGTTGCTTTTGACTTAAACGATAAACATGTAAATCTCAATGCTGTTCATTTTTTAGCATTTTCAGGAAATCGCTTGTACGTGGTACAGCTTAAATTCCCGCAAGCACACACCCTCGTGGTGTTAAGAGACGTGCGGGTAGAGTTTATCAGGAGAAGGGATCGTGGATTACTTTCCTTTTATGGGAGGTATCAGTGGAGATTTGAATGTATTTATGGGATAAGCGATATTTTAAGGACAAATAGTTAGAATCCAATTGTACATTATGTCCTATTTATATATTTGCCTTGGAGTAAGCATATATTTAGTTTGGTATAATATCAAACGTACATCATTTTATCTCTCTCAGCTATAATCTGTCGAAGTCTTTCTTTGTGTTTCTTTTCTGCTTCCAACAGAGGTACGTGCCCTCTATCTAAAAGATCAAAAGTAAAGGTCTTTTTATTTAGTAAATTATCGAGGTTCCAGTAAATAAGTGTTTGGTTATATACCAACTGTCAAAGAACAAAAAGCAAAACGTTGCTAAAATCAATGTTTTATATTCCGCAGAATTCACTCAAAGCGTGTTCAACAAACATACCTTTTTTCGCACAAAGTTTTTCAGAGAATTGCTGCAGCTTGTTTGGTGGCATTCCTGATTGATTATCAATCTTTTTCTCGGAACAAATTCTGTTTATTCGTCTTAATAGTTTGACAATAAAAACGAGTTTTGCCTCACCGAATAAATGAATTTGTAAACGCGCGCTTCCAAAAACGCGCCTTCAAAGCTCAATCAACACTTGCGTTATATCTGAGCCTGAGATACTAAATCCTCCGTATCCTTACTTATTCAGTATTTCAGTTTTTACCCTCATTTCACTGCTTTCCTTTTAATTTTTAAGATGCTAATTTAAAAATATGAACTTGGTTTGGCATGCACTTGAATGGCATGATCATTTATTACGGCTATATCAGCCAATAAGACAATTGATATTATGGTAAATACACCTATTTCAATAAACGTTGTCGTGCCAAAGACCCCAAGCATATGCGACTAACCCGAAAGGAAGTATGGGTAGAAATTGTTAAACAATAAAACCACACAAATATCAACACGACATCCACATTTAGCTTGCTTTATCTTCATACAACAAAGAAATTCATTTCTTGAAACCCAAAAAGTGAGTTAAGTTTTGCATCTACCCACGCTCCCTTTCAGTCTAGTCGCGTGTGCTTTAGGTATTTCGTCCGACAACCTTTTGTGACTGAAATAAGTAAATATCAATAGTCCTTCCTACACACCTTGAGAGAATGGTGGACTTAAAGAGGAAACATCATTCTCGTCCTCCCTTCGTTGGCGTTCATCCTCCCAAATAGCAAGCAGGCCAGGATTTGTACCAATGCTGGCTGATTATTGAAAACAAAACCATATATCAAAGAAAACGTTTTAAAAAAATGTAAAACACGAGTTTATAGAGGCCAGTGTAATTGGAAGTACATATATCAGAGTCTTCCTTTTGCTTACTGTCAATTTCCAGTTGGTTTAGAATGTGCTCTGCCTTGACATCCACCTCTAGTTCACAAACACTTAGTCTCTCTACTTCAACATCATGAAGACAATTCCTGGAAAACATTTAGTAGACAAGATTAGAGTGAATTAGGACATCCATAGAATGCAAGGATTAGCGTAACTACACACTTCACCAGTACTGGGAAGTCCTTCAATGCTTAGCATGTATGGTGGTTTGGTAGATTAGGTTTAGTTTATTTGTTGTACATAATTCTGCACATTCCTTTTCAAGTTTTTAAAGATAATTTTTTGGGGTCAAAAACTTGTAGATGATACATAGAAAAGGTAAGGTCACCCAACTATGATCATTTCCTTTTTGGAACAAATATGCATTAATGATTCAAAGAAGTTTCAAAGTATATTATTTTTCAATTGGAAGAAATCTGGTGGCATTGTGATTTTTGATGTTTTGATGATGAGAAGAAAGGTTGACTATAAGAAATTAATCTGCAGCTGTGGTCCCAAATTTATAAATTAAGACAAAATAAATTTCCAGCTGTTTTCCCAAAATTTGCCCTTCATATCTGGAACTTTCAGGCCATTTGGTATTTGACCATGATTGTTTCGGTCTATCCAAATCCCTGCACTTTAATAAAATCCATTCATTCTGTCTGTCTTGCTGTGCATTTCATTAGACTTGTAAGTATCCATGTATCTATTGACAGTTAAACATACCGTGGTACAGTGTCCTCAGTCCAAAAAACATCTTTTTGACTTGGTGTATTACTGGAAGGAGATAAGACTGGTAAACTGTCTTCTCTTATACAATCTGGGGTTATATTGGCTGTATACCAGTCTATAATACAAGACACTGTTATTAGTTGGTTCATAGAAATAATTTATGAACATAATTATAGAACTTAGCCAGCTGTACAGGCAAGCCCCTCTTTTTCTCTTATTCTGGTATCCCATTCTGTTGACTGTTCTAAGTAACTTGGTTTTTCCACAGGTAACCAATCACACAGACAAGCACATGAAGCCAATCAAAAAGACAAGCACAGGAAGACCATCACAAAGACAAGCACAGGAAGACCATCACAAAGACAAGCAAGCACAGGAAGGCCATCACAAAGACAAGCACAGGAAGACCATCACAAAGACAAGCACAGGAAGACCATCACAGAGACAAGCACAGGAAGGCCATCACAAAGACAAGCACAGGAAGACCATCACAAAGACAAGCACAGGAAGACCATCACAAAGACAAGCTCAGGAAGACCATCACAAAGACATGCACAGGAAGACCATCACAAAGACAAGCAAAGGAAGACCATCACAAAGACAAGCTCAGGAAGACCATCACAAAGACAAGCACAGGAAGACCATCACAAAGACAAGCTCAGGAAGACCATCACAAAGACATGCACAGGAAGACCATCACAAAGACAAGCAAAGGAAGACCATCACAAAGACAAGCACAGGAAGACCATCACAAAGACAAGCAAGCACAGAAAGGCCATCACAAAGACAAGCTCAAGAAGACCATCACAAAGACAAGCACAGGACGACCATCACAAAGACAAGCACAGGAAGACCATCACAAAGACAAGCTCAGGAAGACCATCACAAAGACAAGCACAGGAAGACAAGCACAAAGACAAGCACAGGAAGACCATCACAAAGACAAGCAAGCACAGGAAGGCCATCACAAAGACAAGCACAGGAAGACCATCACAAAGGCAAGTAAATGAAGGCCATCACAAAGACAAGCATAGGAAGACCATCACAGAGACAAGCACAGGAAGACCATCACAAAGACAAGCACAGGAAGACCATCACAAAGGCAAGTAAATGAAGACCATCACAAAGACAAGCACAGGAAGACCATCACAAAGACAAGCACAGGAAGACCATCACAAAGACAAGCACAGGAAGACCATCACAAAGACAAGCACAGGAAGGCCATCACAAAGACAAGCACAGGAAGACCATCACAGAGACAAGCACAGGAAGGCCATCACAAAGACAAGCACAGGAAGACCATGAGAAGAGGAAACAGAGAGTATGGAAAAAGTATAATAAAAAATTAAAAGCAGCTGCAGTACATGTACTTTAATGTAAACATTTGCACATTTTTGAGTATAGTGATTTATGAAAAGTCTTAGCAATTGCGGCCTAGTACTGCTGTAAATACCACAGGTAGCCCAAGCTCACTATTAGTGGCTATTTATAAGAGAATGTATGGCACTCAATATCACTCAAAATTTCTGTCTTAATTTTAATAAAATTCCACGAGACTTCTAAAGTGTGTTGTTTATGCTTTCTTCTAACCTCTGAATGAGTTTCAGCGAAATTCGTCGATTTTAACTGCTCGCCCTAAGCCACTCAAAAATGGAGAGAAGGTAGGAAGCGAAGGCCGACTCGAAGCCATCGTACTGCTCAACTCCAGTCCAAATATCTTCCCGAAAAATCGCTCTAGTTCAAAAATTCCTTTGCACAGGGTTGAAACGATAAATAAGCCACGTCCTCATGCCAGCCAAAACAAAGCGAACGCCTTTCCAAACGAGCCACGGGACTTGAACTTCCAAAAAATACTCGCTTACGAGGAGAAGAAAATGCGTGACTGACAAAAGTTGTCACAACCAAACCGTTAAAAAATAGAGAGAGCCTGGGATCGAGCAAAAACTACTACTTTGGCCGGGCAGAGACGGGACTTGACTGGAGTACAAACTCTTCCCCTCCCTCGGCTCCCCCATATCGCAAAACATGACAGCTATTGTATTTCTCGGCCAATCACAGCCAAAATCACACACTTCAAATTCAAGACTCAGGGGAAACCTTCGCTTGACCGGTGTTTTGAGATATCCGTTCTATCTCAAAACTCTCAAGGGAGGGGAAGAGTTTGTACTCCAGTCAAGTCCCGTCTCTGCCCGGCCAAAGTAGTAGTTTTTGCTCGATCCCAGGCTCTCTCTATTTTTTAACGGTTTGGTTGTGACAACTTTTGTCAGTCACGCATTTTCTTCTCCTCGTAAGCGAGTATTTTTTGGAAGTTCAAGTCCCGTGGCTCGTTTGGAAAGGCGTTCGCTTCGTTTCGGCTGGCATGAGGACGTGGCTTATTTATCGTTTCAACCCTGTGCAAAGGAATTTTTGAACTAGAGCGATTTTTCGGGAAGATATTTGGACTGGAGTTGAGCAGTACGATGGCTTCGAGTCGGCCTTCGCTTCCTACCTTCTCTCCATTTTTGAGTGGCTTAGGGCGAGCAGTTAAAATCGACGAATTTCGCTGAAACTCATTCAGAGATTAGAAGAAAGCATAAACAACACACTTTAGAAGTCTCGTGGAATTTTATTAAAATTAAGACAGAAATTTTGAGTGATATTGAGTGCCATACATTCTCTTATAAATAGCCACTAATAGTGAGCTTGGGCTACCTGTGTAAATACTTACAAAAAGTGATGAGTCTAAGCTTTTGCTGTCTACAGCATCATCAGAGACTACAGCTGTACTAGGCCGCAATTGCTAAAACTTTTCATCAAACCATGCTGCTGAAGGATAATTTCCACAGATAAATAGTGATTTATGTTTCTCTAAAACATATAAAAGTTACCTTGTTTAAGCTGGAGAGGCATTCTGAACAGGAATGATGATGCATTTAGTAGATTCATTCCATAGAGGTTGTAGTCAATAAAGAACTTCAAAAATAAAAGATAAATTGATGTTCACTTGCATCAAGGTCACTTTGTTTATGTACACCATACAGTCATGTAAAACTTCCATTCACATTAATAACACCCTAACCCAAAATATTCAAAAAATGATTTTCTGATGTCTTTTAAGGAAGTTGGGGTTTTTAATACTCAAAGTTGCAAATTCCCTACCATTTGGTATACCCAAAATTGCAAATTGCTAAGTAAACCCTTTTCTCTGGTCTCAAAAAGGTACCTGTTTTGGTTGGAACATCCTTGTAGAGCAAATGGACTGATGTGAGTATCCCCCCAGGATCTATTCTTTTAACCTTTCATTTGACAAATAACCACATATCGTACATTACAGAATCAAAAATGTTGCAAAATATTGATTTTACAAACTAAAAAACATCTCTAGTGCCATTTTTCCATAGAGTTACACCAATAACTATCATGGCTCTGTACTACAAAAACATTGCAAAATTATGAAAAGATTTTATATCATGTAGTTTTTTAGTTTTTGCCCCAGAAAAATCCCCCCATGGTGTGATATCACCAAAATATAATATATATTATTCAAGTTGCAGTAAAATCCCCCCATGGTGTGATATCACCAAAATATAATATATATTATTCAAGTTGCAGTAAAATCCCCCCATGGTGTGATGTCACCAAAATATAATATATATTATTCAAGTTGCAGTAAAATCCCCCCATGGTGTGATATCACCAAAATATAATATATATTATTCAAGTTGCAGTAAAATCCCCCCATGGTGTGATGTCACCAAAATATAATATATATTATTCAAGTTGCAGTAAAATCCCCCCATGGTGTGATATCACCAAAATATAATATATATTATTCAAGTTGCAGTAAAATCCCCCCATGGTGTGATGTCACCAAAATATAATATATATTATTCAAGTTGCAGTAGTGTTGTATATGCATGTTTATTATATGACTTCGTAATTTCCTGAAATCTGATTGGTCGACGCACAGTCCGTCGAAATGCGTATTCGGACCACGGTCCGTCTTTTTGCGTATTCAGGACCGCTGTCCCGGATGTTTTGATTTTACCGGCACGAAATTCAGATTTATTTGTGACATACATTTGCATTTTACATGCAAACACCGAAACTTTTGATTTTTTTTTCTAAAAAACAAAGAGATTTCTGCTGTAAAGATTTAATGACCGAAAATGGAGGACGATGAGCATTCTGCAGGCGAATTCTACTATCCTGACGAGAATGGCGAGGAAAAAGACGAAAAACCTGACAGTCAACAAGAAATTGAAGCCTTTTTGGCAAAGCAAAAAGCACAAAATACCGTGAAAAAGACGAGGTCAGACTTAAATATTCTCCAAAAATACCTCGACAGCATCAATGAAAAGAAAATACATTGCCTACCTGCACCATCACTTAACCATCTTTTGTGCAAATTCTTCATGAACGTCAAGAAGCAAGACGGGAGCGACTACGAACCCAACACTCTAAGCAGCTACCAAAGAAGCATTCAGAGGTTTTTGGAGGAGAACAACTATCCAGGGAATATTCTCAAGGACCAAGAGTTTGAAAAGTCAAGAAAAGTTCTTGCTTCTTGTTTTCCCTATGGCGGGAAAACAGCGCACGTGGACCGGAAACAAAATCCCAAAATACCGGAAATAGGAAAAAAAGCTAAAAAGTCATATAATAAACGAATTATTAACCTCATTTGCTCGGTCTGTACGGGAAAATATCAGACCTCGGTCTGATATTTTCCCGTACAGACCTCGCGCTCGGTTAATAATCTCTTAATATGGAGGTACCTTACAAAATGTTGAAAATTGCAAATATTTGTTTGAAATGAAGTTTCAGTCATACAGTCATGACGTACTGTAGACAGAGATGCAATGTTACTGCCTCCCCTTCACTAAGGTCATTGCAAGATAAAAAGTCTAATAATAAAACATTTCTGTATATAACAAAACTATAGGATAAAAGGAGGCAGCATGCAACCAGATGGCTTTGCGTGGACAGGCTGAAAAAAGCCATCAGGCACTGCTTGTTTTCACATGTTAGCGATTTCAAATGTTAGCAATCTAACTTAAATTATCTATCTTTCACTTTAGCAATTAAATTATCTGATGATGGACAGTGGAGAGTGTCCGAAATATCATTTGTTGACAAAACTTCTTGTCATTCTATTTTCACATGTTATATTTCATTAAATGAAATATTTTCCCATCCAGCCCTTACACATTGTAAGTTTGGTTGGGCTGGATGGGAAAATATTTGGCTCTTGGTAACTTGTGACCTCAAGCCATATATTTTCACATCTGGCCTAAATCCCACTAATCAGGTCAGTGTAAATAACTAAGTGTAGCTGTATGACTAGGTGCTCTTCCTCTATAAACAAAACATATTCATATTTTTCAAATGTGCTAACCAATATAACTGTTTACCTGCTGTATATACGGGATATGTGATTCATAAGGCTGATATGTTGTGTTCATAACTGCACCATTTTGAAGCAATTCAACAATCCTAGAAAATTATAACATTAACACAAGAGCTGTTTAAACTACACTGTACAGCTAGCCTGAATAATTGTTTTAAGCAAACTCCCAATTCTATCCCCCCCCCACACACACACACACCACCACCACCACCACTACCACCATCCCAGAGTATCCTATTGAAATGACATAAACTATTGAAAACTACTAACCTTGTGACTAAAAAAGGATTGTAGAAAGACACTTTCATAAACTCTTGTTCTTCTTTGTGGTAACCATAAAAAGATCTGCAATGAAAATTTGGTTCTATTATAGGAAGTACATGTAATTCTTACACTTGCCAACTGGATATCAGAAAGATGTTGTAAATGTTAAATATTCCAGCCATGAAAATAATGTGGATATATATAAACAACAGAAAATCTTAGCACCTGTAGAACGTTTGAAACAATATTGACTATTCAGCTTGAGGGCACTTCCGGAATACCCTTGACAAACAGATGTCGATTATCATATATTAACAAAGCTGATTTCACTTTCAATTCTTTTTTATGGAAACTACCTTACTGTATGTCCACATATTCAACTTCCTCTGTTACTGTGCTATAGTTTAATATCCGATGTGCTATTGCTAAAACTATTTTTAAATTAACGCTACAAAGAAGTAACTTATAAGCTTTAAAAAAGAATCTGATATTTTTCAACCAACCAAATTATTATACAAAGTGATGTTATACAATATCTATATTGATAATATTTACAACATATATCCCCATATAAACATTAGAGAAGATAATGAAAGTCTTGCCTTCCACTGACGATCTGTACATCGTGAACGTGTTTTGTGGACGAAGAGGCTTTGCCTTGTGATACATGTACAGCAAAATCCACACTTGTAGCGAACTGTTTAAGATAGTTATCAGCAGGGTGATCTCCATTATAAGGTACACAAATATAGGGAAATACGCCATGGACGTGAAGACAGGTTTTTTGGCCATTAGGTGTCGAACCAAATATTCGTATTACTGGAACTTTAACTGTTTTACTTGAACGAAAGTCCGAGTAAACAGGATCGAAACCTGGCAATGGTGATGCAGTATAAAAGTCTGCATTCACTATTCGTAACGAGAAAACCATCGTTTGGGGAATTCATTGGAAATTTGGCGAGGAATCGCTGCTTTGCGTCGTTTGTTGTTGTTCTCTGTCAGCCATTTTTTAACAGACTCGTTCCAGGCTTTTGATCTTATTAGACAAGTCCAAACTTGCACATACCACAGGATGCCCAAAATCTCATTATTTGCCTGAGTGTGTGTGTGTGTAATAAGCACGGCTTCTTTTTGTATTGCTTTGCCATCGGGGAACAAATTATACCTCTGCTTTCTCACTTTCTTTTTTCCCTATTTTATTTACTAACTAGTACGTAAATGTTTTTCACTAAAACAGGAGGGAATTTTGTATTGCGCATGCACGCAACCGCTGATGCATGGCAATGCGATCGCAGGCGACAGAGATTATTCAAAAAGTGCTCATTACACAACGAAATTAGACAAAGCGATGTCAGGCTCAAGTTATAAAAATGATTTCGAGCCGGCAGTTTTTTGGACTGAGTAAACGAGAGAGGAAATGTGTATATACCTATTTCAATTAACACTTATTGACTGGGACCGACGGGGAAACAGTATGTTTTGTGGTCCCGAGACCAACCACAAAACATACTGCTTTCCCGAGGTCCCACCGGTCAATAAGTGTTTTGTTATATACCAACTGTCAAAGAACAAAATAAAAAGCAAAACGTCGCTGCCTACAGTTAAAGTTTTTAATCAAAATTCACACAAAACTGTGACCTGGCTTTTTTCACACATAGTTTTTCGGAGCCGAATTGTTGCAGCTCTTTTGCCGGTGACATTCCTGGTTGGTTAACATCTTTTTCTCGGAATAAATGTTGTATATTGGTCTTAAAAGTTTGGCAATAAACACGAGTTTTGCCTCATGCATGTCCGAATGAATGAATTTGTAAAGGCGCGCCAAAAATACGCCTTCAAAGCTCAATCAACTTCCGGTTTTGTTATTACCAGTCAATAAAACTCACTGTTGCCCGCTAAGAGTTGTTGCTGGGGAAACAGCAAAATTTGTTGACGTTCACGTGATGCGCTCTCGCCCAATCAGAGCACGGAAAAAATTGACTTTGCCAGTTGGTATCAAGGAGGATTGGCAGAGCTTCCCATGAAGCTTTGCGCACAATTTACCGTAGTGACCGGAAGTGAATAAATTGGAAAAGCTGATTCTGTGGTTGAGATTTGGTTTTTGAAGTTGTTTTTTTATCGTTTTTTGGCGAAAAATAGACAAGAGAAATGCAAGAAAACCTTCTCTAACATGTGTTTTCCATTTCAGAAAACTTTAAAACATCGTGATCTGGTTGGTATATAACAAAAAAGGTTGTCGTATCACAGGTAACCCAGGCTAATTATTTGTAAAGAAGAGATATGTGTAATAAATATGGCTTCTCCTCAACTATACAATTTACCTCTGAAATTGTGGAAATAAAGCTTAGAATTTAAGAAAACAAGTTTACTTACCGTCTCGTCTTGACATTTGTCGATTTTGTGCGTTTTAAGCCATTTTTAGGTACCCCCTTCCGTTCCTGACGGCATTCCAGGAGGTTGATTATTGAAATTTAACGGCCGATTTCAAGCAGTTCCAGAGGTTATTTAGCAATGACTTACATTGTAGAAATCGTTGATTATCTTGGGATATTAGCATAATTTGAGAGGAACTTTACCTTGAAATTGAACCTTTCCATATTTGACTGCAATTGAAGCTCTTGAAAGGGTCTTACAAATCCCCCCCTTTGCTCAGGCCTCGCTACGATCCTTATACAGCATCGAATAGAAACACTGCTTCAATTCTGACTGAATCGACCAATCAGAATTTCGCTACTATTCTAGTGTAACACCAATGCGACACGGAGTGCAGCGACCGAGCAGGGACCGAGGAAGAGTCCATGTTAAACTATGTTACTGCGCATGCTCAACGTGATTCAAATATAGTTAAGAGGGGATTTTTTTCAAGTTCGAGCAGTGAACGACAAAAACTCCCGAGTTGAAGAATAGCTGTTCGGTACAGAATTAAAACCATTTCTGTCAGAAAGTTTAAGTTGTTTGTAAATAGTTTTGGCCGATGAAAGTTGAATCAAAGTGTTAATCCAAAACGAAAATTTGGATTGAAAATGAGGTTTAGGCCTTCATTTGCTCATTTTCTGTATGTTTTCTTTATATTCAGCTTGAAAAAGCTTAATCCCAACACAAATTCAAGAAAAAGTCTTTGTACAATTCAAAAATTTGTTTTAAACAGGTATTTTATCTTGGTACATCAGTTTTTAACCGGTAGAAAAAGGATTTGAGTGTTAATCCAGAACGAAAATTTGGATTAAAACTCGCACGAAGGTCTAGTTTTTGGCGCTTTTCGCCATTATTGCTCGTCATTGAAAAAAATCTCCTCTTAATTTATTATTCCTTGTCACATTTTGTATTGCAATTCTTCTTTGCAACGGCACGTGGCCATGGTATCATTGATGTTTTGAAATTTTGAAATATTATTACTTTTGCTAAATAAGATAAGATACTTATGGATTTGTAGAGCAATTAAAGCAACACCTCTAGGACAATTTTTAGAGCACAAGAGCAATTCTTACCGAGTTATTGGCGAATGAATTTTCTCAAATTATAGTGTAAATGTATGGCGGCGCCATCTTGGAGGACATATAGTTATCTTCCAACATGGCTGCCAAAATTGAACCTCTTGAGGGTCACTGAAGCGCTATTTTCCATGATGTTCTTGAATAAATGCTTTACAGTAGCAACATTAACATGCACAATTTGCTTCATTTTGACTCCACCATACACACTTGCACACGTTGGTCAGCAAGTCCCACAATCGTTTATTGCAATAACAGCAAGGACAGTAGTGATAACCTAGACATCATAGCCGGACACGTAAACCCAAAAACCACTTGATGGAAAAAGGGACCGTGTACCCCCAACCAATGCTATGATGTATAAACCTTTGGGGTTTTAAGGTTTACAATTCATGAACTAATCTATAGACGACTTTCAAAAATGGTGGGCTCATTGTTCACCATAACGAGGCCAGAAAGGCCTCCAAAATCAACATCGCGTCCAATGATTCTAAATATATAAAAAGTATCCTGTAAAATGCACATAAAATAGGTATTTTAAAAGGAAAAGGAACACACCATCTTTGATAGCAACAGAAGTGTCGCCATTCTTATTCTCTGGTAGCAAGGCCTTTGTGGCCTCGTTCTCATGTACTAGGCCGCCATTTTTGAAAGTCGTCTATATATGATAAACTCTAGGAGATAAAATGCTATGTAAAATTATACAAAGTCAGGTAATGGCAATGCTGATCATAGATATGCAACCAGCAAACGACCAGACCACTCTACGACCCTAAAGGCACCACGTTACCTACGCACGAGGCATATTGCAACGTGCAAGTAATTAAAATGATAAATTCTGCAAATAACTCAATAATTTAATAATATTAATAATTTCTCACAACTCGGTTCTCAAAAATTACATTATGTGACAATCCCATAAAGAATACAGTTGAGGAATACAAAGCTTGGCAGAAAGGGTACAAATCCGATAACTTCCGCTTTTTCAGCATCTTCTGAAAAACGAAAACAAAATATATTTCGGATATTTGATTGTTGAGTGATATTGACATACTGAGTCTCATGTTGTAATCAAATTGGTGTTGGCGCCGTCTGGTTGGCTCAGTTGGTATTTCGAGCGGACCAACGAGCGCGAGCGGGCCCTAGTCAAGCCAATACTTGGGGTCTTTAAGTTGAGGAAAAGTAACATGGATAAAGGTACGTACTGCCTTTGTAATGATGTGTAATGTGTGATTACCTTCGCACAAGTAAACGCACTTGTAGTCATCTCCATCATGGATGATCCTACATGTCATCGCTGTACTGTACAAATAATTGATGCAATTACTTGGAGGACGATTACCAAAGTCCACGTATTCGCAGGGGTTAAAGTGGAATCGCACTGCTTCCGCGAGGAGCCTGATCGCAACCAATTTGAGAATATTGAATTTAGAGCGAAAGAGAACGTATCTATGGAAACAGCAGAAGTGGTAGTGTTAGCGTCAGCATGTTAGGGCAGTGATCGAGTCACTTCACTTTTACGTGAACTCACAGCAAATGGAGG
Organism: Telmatactis stephensoni; assembly: GCA_029948255.1. Classification (NCBI taxonomy): domain Eukaryota; kingdom Metazoa; phylum Cnidaria; class Anthozoa; order Actiniaria; family Isophelliidae; genus Telmatactis; species Telmatactis stephensoni. The sequence goes on from JALIZF010001403.1 coordinate 219,859, forward strand.
ACTAAGAAGGGACTAGCCAAAAGGACATCTTAAACAATTGATAATTGATGCTAATTTATTAAAGAATAAAAATATATAGAACGGGGTATTCTAGGCAATAACTATGAAATCCAAAGGAGCCTTTTGTCAGTTTACGTATTTAACGATAGTGTATGATTTTTATGGTAATTCATCAATTAATTAATATACATATTTAAGGAGGGTAACTGACAAATAACAGCGAAACCTGAAAACCTCTGTTGTCATAGCAACCATTGTATAGTAAGCATACCATAGTAACTTTGTTTAGAATTGTTCAAACGTACCTAACTACTGTTGTCATGGTAGAATGACGTCAACACTAATATAATCACCATAGTAACCTTGTTTAGAATTGTTCAAACGTACCTAACTACTGTTGTCATGGTAGAATGACGTCAACACTAATATAATCACCATAGTAACCTTGTTTAGAATTGTTCAAACGTACCTATAACTACTGTTGTCATGGTAGAATGACGTCAACACTAATATAATCACCATAGTAACCTTGTTTAGAATTGTTCAAACGTACCTACCTTCATGGCTAACTGTGTCTGTGTGTTTTGAATGTTTCTTCCTTAAATATTTCAAATCTTGTAGGATTTCTGTATTTGCAATCATCTGCTTAGACTCCACCAGTTCTGTCAGCATACCAGTGTTCATTTTACAGGAAGTAAACAGCAATCAATGTTCTCACAATAAATAAAGGTAAGAAAGAAAACTATTACAAATAAGGCAGATTAAAAATGACGAACTAGATAGTTTCCTTACCTTTTTATCTTCATCTTCTGATGATGACTTTTGTTGGTTCAGTGGACATCTATTATGTCAAGTCCTAAATCCTACTTTACTGATATATATCAAATGTTTCTCGCGTATAAATGCCGCTATCTCCCTTCTTAGATATAAAAACCAATAACGACCTTTAAGCAGCAAAAGCCAATCAGAGCACGCGCTATTATTATTAGATGAACGACAAACGAGTTTGAAAAGAATACCTTGTTTTTTGGTCGTAAAAACCTTTCTGGATGCATTCCCATATCCTGCAAGATTTTTGGCATATAACTTAACTTCATAGGTTGTATCCTGTTTCAGACCGCTCACAAACTTCTGACTGTTTGGCGCTTTGATGATAAAGGACTTTGAGCCAATCACCAATTTGTATTCAGTAACAGAACTACCACCATTGTACATTGGTTCTTTCCATTTTACAATTACCGATGAAGTGGAAATATTTGTGATGGTAACTTTTGGCTGTTCTGGAGGAGCTACAAAATGTGTCCAAATAAAATGTGCTATCACGCATACAGTATATCAAATGGTCTTGACAATAGTAGGCTGCTCTGTACTTAGGAGACATCTTAATCAATCTTATCTGCTTTGCCCACGTAACAATTTGTTCCCATGCAATCGTTATTTGTTCGCGTCATTGACCAGTCATCAGGGAAGGTCTACAAATAACTTTCCAACCATTTTTGGTAAAAGTCATTTAAGGTAGTTCGGGACTCATTAATTTTTACGATAAACTTGCCTTCAAAATTCCTACAAAGAAAGAGGGGCATAGGAGGAAATAAAATGTAAAATAAAAATGGGGGGTCACCGAGGTCACTCTTGAGATATGAGGGGGGAGATGTGGGGTGTTTGGTGATCTTTTTACGAAAAAGTGGCCTCGCGATATCTGGTCAAATTATAAGAATTTCGGAACAACCAAATGTATTCAAAAGCAAGCAAAATGATAGCCTGGGATGCAGAAAAACACTTGGAACTAAGTTGTTGCCGAACAATTTGCAAAGAAGGCGAAAGATCAACAATAATATGAGAAAAATGGCCTTCCAGAATACACGTTTTTGGAGGATCAGACAGAAATTTACTCAAAATCGAAACAATAGAAGTATTCTTTTTTTTTCTTTATACGAAAAGTTTATAAAATTATGAGCATAAATCATTCATAAAATCAGGGGGTCACCGTATTGTTTAAAGAGTTAGAGAAGAACAAAGGGCAAAAATCTTCGAAAACGAACACGAAAAAATCAGCCATTTTAGCGTTGTTCTCTGCTCCTTTTCGACTCATAAAAAATCGCTAAATTTTATAGTTCGAGCTTTTTCTGCTACTTTACACGGTGCACAACATGTTTTGATAAATTTGTTTGCAGAATCTGGTCGATAAAGTACTATTTTTCTTCACCAAAAAACGAATTTCTTCGGTTTTCAATCGCTGACTCACTAGTGCCCAGACTTCCCACGGACAAGCGAGTGTTCTTTATAAAAGTGCGCGCGCTCGAATGCGCGCGCGAGATGCGCAGTAGCAAGGGTCCCGAACTACCTTAATTTCTACATATTCCCTGATGCATGATGGGTCAATGATCCGAAAGCTCGGAACAATGAAAATTGTTACGTAGACTAAGCAGATAAGATTGATTGATGGTAAATTAGCAATGACTTAATTCTATGAAAATGCGACAGTTCTTTTAGGTTTATCAGAAATATTTCAGATGTGTAAAGTTGTCCTCTACCATCTTCAGTGTTGAATGAAAATGAGCTGCGTCGTGATCCTCGAAACTCAGGATTCGGGCTGTAATGGGGAGGCCGGTTAGGTCCCCAAATTTGATGATGATGACGATGTGATTTCATGAACTACAGTGGCTCTGACGATGATATGCTTAACGTCAAGAGACCATAATACTAAGAGAGCGAAGCTCAGTATTGATGTCTGTGCCATGTTCGTGGCGGCTAAGGCTATTTTTAGTAACTTCGCCATCGCGCGCGCAAGGCTCTTAGACAATAGAATTCAAACGGTCACGTCCGCGCGCACGTCAAAAATCAAATTCTGTTGGTGGAGGGACTTGCGCGCGCGATGGCGAAGTTACTAAAAATAGCCTTAGCCGCCACGAACATGGCACAGACATCAATACTGAGCTTCGCTCTCTTAGTATTATGGTCTCTTGCTTAACGTATGCATGTGTAGGTTTATGGAACAAGTGAAAGATAATAAATCATGAATAAATAGTGTTCTCCTTAAAACTTACCAATCTTGCATATGACACCAACGTCACTAGTGTGCCAACAGATTACATGTCCCCATCCATTATGACTACAGTTGGCGATAGACATTTCTTTACCAGTACAACCAAGATTTTCTAGCCATATTATGTCTTTGGCAGCACTAAAGTTTGTGTGTTTGACAACTTGTACCCCAGGGTACCCAAGCATACGACAAACCACCTCAGCATCGTTCCTGTCCCATCTATCATTACATACAGTACCCCACACACCATGGTACCTGACTTCGACTCGACCGGAATTGGGTGACGTTCCTCCAGCTAAACGAACTTGAACTGGTGGGATATCTACAAGTTGCACTGAAAAAAACAGGACCGGAACCATATAAAAAACAGGACCGGAACGAGTTCTTATGGTTTTTTTTAATTATTATTATTTTTTTATTTTTTCAAATATCAAAACAACATAACGCAGCGTTTTTAAATTTTATAAAATTCAGGACTGGTGACGTAAGTATTCTACAGATGACGTCATCCATACGTACCTCCATCCACCTGACAAACCACGCCAGCAAGAGATTGGTACGGGCAAGAATACTTCCACCATTCCTTGTGATAACACTCTGCAATAGACTTTTCTTTACCACTGCATCCCACATTATTACCAATGAGTATTTTTGTTGTTGTCTCTCCTTCAATGGAAGTAATTTGATTTTCGGCGGCTTTATACCCAAGCATACGACAGATCACGTGAGCATCATTTATATCCCAGTAACCAGAACAGACTTCTCCCCAGGTCCTATTGTACAGGATCGCCACTCGTCCAACATGGCTTACATTAGTTCCCACAACACGAACTTTAATCGCTTTTTCCTCTAGTAAAAATACGGAAAGGTTTTTAAGCTTAGCTCCGCTTACTTTCAAAATATAACAAGGGACGAATGAAACCTTAAAAGCTGTAAAAAGGAGATAACTGACTGAAGTTTCGAGCCTTATCCCTTTGTTCATTCGCTAGTCTCCTTTTGTATTTCAAAATAAAATATTAAAATATTATTATTATTATTAAAATATTAGTCTTTATTTACACTCGATGAAGCAAACACATTTCTAAAATATTAACTGTTTATCTGCTTGTTTTATAGGTAGTTTTACCTGCTGTCAAATTGCCACACCGAACTGAGGCGACTTGAATGTGATCACAGCGATCTATCTTAATTGAGCCTTGACGGCATCGTTCAATGGATGTTTCATCTCCATAGCAAAACAGCCATTTAGGATAAAGAGGAGCACTTCCTTTGACTTTAGCAGTACCAGCTGACACTGCCTTGGAGTAGTTCAACATGCGACACACTACATAAGCGTCTCGTAAGTCCCAGCCATAACTACAGATTGTCTTCCATATCTCGTTATTTGTTCTCACTTCTACACGACCATCGTGTGGAGTTGTACCGTCCACCAAACGAACTTCAACAGCTCAAGTATATTAAGGCTTGGGTTGTCTGCCAATTAGCCAGAATTTTGTTTCTTAAATAATTCTCTTGCTTTTAGAGATATTGCATCAATATTTTTAAGGGAGTTGTAGATAAAAAAATGTGACAGATTGAGACCAAGTATTTTGCATTTTCTTGGTCACGTGACTTTAAGGCAGCAAAAACGGTTTTTTGAAAATGGGGAGTACAAAGCCTCATTAAATGAAGCTGAAATTCACATTGTTCTAAAGGTACTTAGAGCACATATATGAATTAGCCTTTGCATGTGGTCTATCGATTTTGAGAAAGGAGATATTTGAGAAAAACATATATGCAAATTAGGTCACGTGACCTATTTTCTTAAATAACTCATTATGTGAGCTATTTTTCCAAATGGAAAAGGCTGATTTGGAAAGCCCTTTCCGAAAGAAACAAGAAAACATGCAATTCAAAAATATTGAAATGTTTGTTGTGTACCCCATTTCTAATTGAAATTTTTCAGTGAAAAACATGGTCCAGCAAGTCACGTGACACTCCAACAAAAGTCAACACTTATGGAAAAAATTTCAGTCGATGGATACTAACTGAAAATTACCAAAATATGGAGATTTCCACATTGGATAAGTCGTGAGATTCATAAAACCTAAATTTCATACAAATCGATCACAACCCAAGCCTTAATATACTTGAGAGCACTTCTGTTTTCTGGTCAAAATCAATTTATTTTTTGGATTATTCATTTACACTCAATCACTTAAAGGACTTCTGAATGGACGAAAACGTCAGTATATATTGTGGTTTGATATTATCCAATGGTTTAAATTTTTAGGCCACCGTTTTGCATTTCCACGTCCTTTTAGCACAGGAAGCCCAAGCTAAAGGAGAACACTTCTTTTCATCTTTCATGGGTATTTTCGTTAAAACCCCTCAAATGGCGTTAAAATTCGGCTTGCGGCAAAAACAAGAGATGTATGCCCAAAAAAGACACGATTATTGTAAAATCTTGAAAAAAGATCTCGAAAGGATGATTTTTTCGCTACATACATTTAATAATAATATCAAGCTTGAGCTTCCCTGTGCTTTTAATTGAAATATCTAAAACTAACCTAAATGACGTCAATTTCCCACAAAAAGAAACTAAACCTAACCTTAAGGCCTGGTAATACGAGCAACAAAATCGTGCAACTTGTCGCGCAACATTGTTGCCTTGCAAGTTGCAGAGCAAATGTTGCTCGTATTACCACCCCGCGCGCAACAAATCTTCTTTGTTGCACTAAGCAGAAGTACTGTCTACTTTTTGCAACAAACTTTGTTTCTTGAAGAAAATTTGTTGCGCGCGGGGTGGTAATACGAGCAACATTTGCTCTGCAACTTAGATTGTAGAAATTGTTGTAAATAGTCTATAGTTATATTAATTCCGAATTCAGAGTAATAAAAGGCCTATGAGAGTTAATTTTACTCCACATTCAGAGTACATTGACTGCTCGGATGGAGTTATTTTAACTGCCATTAGAATAGAGTAATTTTAACTCCAAAGTAAGGGTCCTTCTGTCACCGTTTTGCTACTCGATTTTCGGAGTAAAAACTACTCTCTAAAATTTACAGTATACTTCGCAGCCGTTTTTAGTCTCGCTACCATTCCTCTGCGTTCCATTCCCCGAGTCACTAACGCCGCGTGGGAATGGGAACAAGACTAATAACGGCTGTAAAGGAGACTACGTTTTAGAGAAACCTGTTCTTGTTTAATAACTATAAGACAACACTAATTCAAGGAATAGGAAAAACGTAAACATAAGCTAGTTCTATAAGGTACATTGTGTATATCATCACGTGCCTAACAAGGAAATAGCCCAACCTTGACATCTCTGGAATTAGCAGACATCTTTCACTTGGCCTCCGTTTTCCATAATTGGCAATGTTTTCATGTTCAACCAATCACAATGGAAAAGGCGCTGTCAAATTTTTATTGAGTTCATCGCAATATATCCGTTCTTGAAGCTGAGGCCTGTCTCCCAAGACATTATAAAAGAGTTCTTCAAAATATAGATCCCCTAAGATCTAGAACTAAACGTGTACACAAGCTCTTAACGTCTAATTAAGAAAAGTCAACAGCAAAGGATAACAATAGACTCAACTGAATGAAGTTAGAGTTCTCAAAATACAGTAAATGTACGTATGGATTGAATACCTAGCTGTGACTTAAATCTATGGTTACATGGTAAAAGCTAAAGGGTGTCTAAAAGGATTTAATTATATAATAAACATTAAGTTTGGTAACTGACCGCCCAACTATTAGTGAAACAAAACAGTTTTGTTATTTTTCCTGGTCATTACAAGGTATATCCTGTTTAATGAGGTATCCTGACCTTTTCTCTCAAAAGTAGTTTGTGAAAGGGTAAGTGTTTGGACATTACACAAACTAAAGAGTGTGCACCCAGTAAGAAATATCAAGCGACATTTTAAATTATGAAAATTATATATAATGATAAATAAATATTTCAAGCCACTATTTTCCTACACTGATTCTGGCGGCATGATTCTAATTCTGTGTTAAGATTCACTTAAACTTCGTTGTCGCCTAAAGATTTTAAAGATCTGAACAACAAAACGTGTTTATCAACACTCACCTTTGATAATCAGCAATAATGCAAAAAAGAACAAGATTAATCTCTCCATCGTAGCCAGAATGAGATTGTTAACACAGAATACACCAAGACGAAATTGAATGTAAGTTTAATATTCAATAACCTAAATTGTCTTTACACAGGAAGTTTAACACAATTATGTTTTCTATATTTAAAAACGAAAAGAAAATGTTTCTTTAGTTGAAATTATGAGCGCATGCGCAGTCAACAACAAAACAAAATTCACTAAATATGATTAATTTTAAAATTCAATTATATAAACAAAAATAAGCACACGTTTTAGCACTAGTTATGTTAACTTTTCTACTTAATTAAAAACGAAAAATAAATTTTCGTGAACAATAAATAACATAAGTGATATTCGACGTTCAGTCGATGTCGCTGACATCATTTTCAAGACTGTTACACTGGACGAAAAACTGGATTTACAGCATGAGTAACGCTGATGCAAAGCTGTAGTAAATACCATATTTGCTCGAGTTTTTACACATTTGCTCAAATACAAACTTTGTCTTTGGTTTTATATTTACTGCATTAGGGCAGCTGGTGAATACCACTTTTACCTAAATAGTCAACACTGTAGCAAATCTAAAGCAAATTTGGCAATGTTTGCAATTAACGGTAGTAAATATTTAGTAAATATGAAGTTTGACTTTGAGTTTGCCGTGAGAGCAAATGTAAGAGCAAATTTGCAAATTTGGCAATGTTTGCAACGGTAGTAAATGTCAAGTGAATATTAAATTTGCCTTTGATTTTGCTGTGAGAGCAAACGCAGTGCAAACAAGAAATTTAATTGCGCTCCAATTATAGTATATTTATCGTTTTGCAAGCCATTTTAAACATGATCAAACTAAATTGCTCTTTGAAAAGTATAATTTCTAGATTTGCGTGTACGCTGTTTGATATATCACGCTATCGCATAAAATGGAACTAAACGTGTATTATTACGTCAGGACAATATAATACTCATAGAATCAAACTTTTATTAGGAATTATAAAATATTTGAGATATAACGCGCGCGCTGATTGGTTGGCTATGTTTATATCAGAGGACAGAGACATGGCTTAATCAAAAAACGTCGAAAATATTTTATAAAATCAATATAAAACGATCGCTTATGTCTTTGTACTGTGATATAAACACTCTGGAAGATGTAGAGCACTCGAAAAGCAAGAGAAACACTCGGCTACGCCTCGTACATGTTCCTAAGCTTGCTTTTCTCTTGCTCTACATCTTCCATCGTGTTTATATCACAGTACAGAGACATGCGCGCGCGTTTTATATTCCTTAAATATTCAGTATATATATACACACATCTTTAAAATGCATTTAATTGAAAATTATGACTTTCAAAATCAATCTAAACTGATACAAAACTAAATTATAAACTGAATTATTAATAGTTCTACAAATTAAATACACCTCAAGCGTCTTTGATGCTATCAGATACATTTCTAAAATAAAATTTCATCTAAATAAATATCACAATTGGTGAATTCACCTATGGATATACATCTAAATCCCTCTTTCATTTCAACCTTTGATTCTTTAATAAGATTTTTCAAATTTCAATTCCTTTCGATCTAAATCATGCTAAATTCAACTTTGAAATTACTATCTATTTTAATATCTAAAACCCTCTTATATATGTTTTAATAATTCTATAATGTGACTTCTCAAATAAAATCCAATTCAATTTAAAATCAGCATTGCTGGATTCTAAGTTTGATAATATACACTCTAATTCCCTTGTGTTATTTTGTCATATCACTATTACACTTTTAACTAAGAAGCTAATACATTAACTTTGGAACCAGTACTGACAGTCCTGACATGATTAGTAAGTTTGTTTAGCTCTCTGAAGAGATGCGAAATCTTGTTATTTAATTTATATTGATATGAGGAAATAGAACTCTAGGGTAGGGTAGATAACTAAACAGGTCCTTAGTCTCCATCCTGCTTGCACCATGAACAAAAAACGGTTGAACGGTTACCATAGCAATTTTGTCGCAATATACGGGCTAATTCTTTTGTTTCTAATAAAATAGGCGAGTGTGGGTGGCATTGAACATAAGCAAATTTAATGTATGTTTGGCATTGTGATATCAGATAACTACGGTTAATGCAATTGCACTTCAATTAAATTTAACAAATAGATTCCATTTTTCCGTGCGTCTGTACTCTAATCGATGCGCAGATGACGTCAAAATGTGGCGAGAACAAAAAAGTACGCCACGAGACGAAGTCGAGTGGCGTGACTGTTGTTCTCACCACATTTTGACGTCTTCTGTGCATCGATTAGAGTACACACGCACGGAAAAATGAAACCTATCTGTTTTATATAATATTTATCGAAACATTCCAACCAATCAGAGCGCGCGTAAGATTCCTTGACGCCATCTATGTGTGTGTGCTCTAATCACACATGGTTGTTCGACCAATCAGAGCGCGCGTAATATGCCAATTATTATATAAACAATTATACTCTCATTACAAGGGGGCTTTTTATTAACAATCAGAACAATAATTTATAGATATAAATACTGTTGCGTGTTTCGGTTATTATCTAACACATATTACAAACGAGAGCAATTGAGTAAAATAGTTTGGGCGGCGTTGGTGTATTTATAAACCGACCACTCCCTATTTTGGTTTCCAATTAATTTCGGTACTAAAAACCTCATTTTGGGTGCGCACTAGGGCTTGGGAAGAGATTTTTATTTTCTTTACTAAAGACAATATTTGAGGTCCACGCGCGCGCTATATCGTGTTTGTACCAGAGGACAGAGACATGGCTCAAACAAAAAATGTCTGAAAATATTTTATGAAAGCAATATAAAACGATCGTTTATGTCTCTGTACTGTGATATAAACACTCTTGAAGACGTAGAGCACTCGAAAAGCAAGAGAATTAAGATCACTTTCCTTGTGACGCTCTACATTTTCTATCATGTTTATAGTAATGATATGTCTGTGCGTTTTCATTGCTTAAAATCTATGTGTATCAAATAAAGGAGACTGTCTAATCATTCCAAGAAAAACAGAAAAAATGACGGATTTTAATTCGCCATGCAAATGATATAACGAGTAACCAATCACATGTTCAGTGGAGCTAACCTTGTCCTCATTCACTTGATTGCAATAAAATGTGAAACAACCACCTTTTGTGGAGGCTTGGATATTAATTTTATTTGTAAATTTGCGATTTTATCTACTGAAAATACCCATGTTATTTATTTGTATATAATATTAAGAAAGATTCTGCTTGAAATTCTGGCGGCAAAATCTATCCTTGTCTTAGTATAGCTGTATCTTGTTACCCACCTCTGGGAGTCCCAAACAAACAATTGACAACAGCTGTACAACAACAGCTGTACAGTAAAAACAAAATTGTTTCAATTACAGTTTAGTTTGATTGACATTTCATTTAGTTACAATAACGTATACCAAGATTTGAATAATATTCTTGATTACGTGCCGAGTGCCGTGTTCTAGTAGTGCACAAGGTGAACTTGTTCAGGGGCGGATCCAGGATTTTCTTCAGGGAGGGGTGCATCCAGGATTATTTTTCAGGGGGGTACAGCGTTATAGAAAGTGGAAACTATCAAGAGGATATTTTGGAAAAAATATAGAGAAGAAAAGGACCCAAAGTCATCTCAGGAGGTGGTACGCAACTCCTGCATCCCTCCCCTAAATCCGTCCCTGGCATCGGTTGTGTTGTTATTACTGCAGCCTACATTTATGACGTTCTACGTTGCGGTCGCCTTTTCTACACAGATTGTAAGTACCTCAGTAGTAACACGTGTTATCTTTAGTGCTCTTGCCACACTGATTTGGCCGAAGATCCTCATATAAAGTTCTTTGATTCCATCATTCATGAAGTCAGATATTCGTGGCTTATCAAATACAAATCGAATCGTTCAGGCTGCATGCTAAGGCCTGGTTTTCACGAGCGATGTAAGCAGAAGCAAAAGCAACATACGCAGACTCAGTACGTCAGTTGATTCTGCTTCTATCGCCCATGAAAAGCCGCCAGGCTTAAACCTTGCTAGAGTTGATGTGAGTTTACGGGATGTAGCCTCCAAACCACCACTGTGTTGTGCTGTCTTGATTTTTTGTTCCTCTGAAGCTTGGGTTCATTGTAAGATCGCCCTCACAATAATAACCAAAATTATTTTCCGATGGGTAAGCACCGATAAAAGATTTAAATGCGCAATTGCGATTAGTGCTGTCAATGTGCAGTGAAAACACGTTTTCCGTATGATAAAAGTTAGCTTGAGTGTTGCTGGCTTTATAGCCACGGATATTTACGTACTCCACATCCCTGCATTGTCCTTGAATAAAGACACTTAGAATATCCATACTAGAGACTTTACCACGTACATAATCAGTGTAATCAACACCATACACGTCGTATCCTGCCGTTGCTCTCCAGTGAGTAGACATGCTTGAAAGGTGTTTCATTCGCATCAGGCTTAGGCGGTAAGCTTCCCAATTTGGCGAGTTCTCTTTCACTGGCAAATTAGTTCCAAAGAAACCACGACAAAATTCATTCATGCGTCTATTCTTTAAAGCGAATGACTGTATCAAAGTCCAAGCAGAGCGAGGCTCAGAGGTGAAATCACAGAAGACTTGATAGGAAGACCCACTAGTGTCTGTAATGGTGTAGATACCGTTCTCTTTGACTCCACTACGAAGATAATCCAGACAGGATTTGGAGTTCTGTCGAAGAAACGTTTCATATTGACGCTGATAACATCACAACATCAACATCAACGACGACGAGAACGACAACAACAACAATAACAACAACAACAACAAGGGCCATTTATGCAAGCGAAACTGAATAAGACGTGTCTTATCTAAAGCGCGAATTCATCCGTCTAATTATAAACGACCGACTTTTTGTTCAAATTTACCTAAGTTTATTCAAGAAAAGCCGAATAGCTTTCTAAGCGAGAGCTTCGACTTCGAGCTTCGACGTCGTAGAGCGATATGCCGCCCTTGTTTCCCTTTTGTAAACCTTCCGAGTGGCTCCGAGTATGATAATTTGAAACAGCAATTTCAATGGCTTATATTAAAATAACAAAGGATGAGTGCAACGAGCGGAATCGGAATTCACAAGTTCAGAAAAAAAATGACAATGGAGATCTTGACAACCAAAACAATGTCAACCCGAAGTAAGCAGTATAAAAATTCACGTTTTGGATATCTTGCAATGCTTTCAATGGCCATGAAATTTGTAGGATTAAGAAACAACTAGACGAAATCGCTGATACTGAAGTTAGAAAAAAATTAATCGAGGGAATCTTAAGTTTTTTAATTAGCTTTTTATAAAGATAAGTGAAATGATAAACAAAAGATGAAAAGGCGCAGCTTTATCAACTTGACCTAAATTCGTATTTCTCAAAATTGCGCAAAGAAATTTTGTTCTATTTCTCCAAACGAACAACTAAAGAGTATGTCGACAAAATGAGCTCAAAAGAAGCTGTTTCTGAGTCCTTTAAGTAAGATTTTTTGGCCAAGTGAACTAAAAACTTGGAATTATTCACTTTTTTTGGTGCATAAAAGTTCAAGCGCGTTTTATTCGAAAACGCTTCCGGCCATAGAAATCTTTTAAACATAGTAACAGTGGAGAACTTGATCTGGATTCTATGAACCAATAAATGCGGTTTAGCACAAAACTTTATTTTGTCTAAAAATGTCATGTTTGTGAAAACAGCAATACCATAATTATGAATTACTGATAGCTCCGATCATAGTGATTAAAGCGTCAAAAGATACTTGAAACTATCCCTAGACTTGCTATGAATTTTTTTGAAATAAGGTTTTTGGCCGCGACGCATTTTGCGATCAAACAGCGGAGGATTTGCTTCAAACAAAACCCGATCGAGTTTTCTAGTAGAGCTACCAGTCAAACTATTTGTTCATGAGCAGTCTGATGGTGTAAAATGGCGTCGCCATAGTAACGCCGATCTCCATACAACTTACGTCATCATAAACTTCGATCTTTTTCTAACTAGACGCCTAATAGGCGTTCACTCGGGCTACTTGTGTGTAATACTTGGGGAGAAATGGGAGAACAGAAGTTGATGGAAACCAGATTGACTTGTCAGTGTGTCTATTGATTGCAGAAATGCACGACAAATTATATTGGCCAAGGAGAAAGTATTTTGTAGATAATTGTACCACCTGATTGGTGGTTATAAATATACTACTAGTCTTTTTATCATGCCAGACATATACAGTCTTCTTTATTTTGCTAAATGCTTACCAAATGATCCAATATGATCTATAGATAATACATTATAGCTCAGACAAAATTTCTATTCTGTACTCTTTACTTTGATTTATGGAAACAAAAGTTACAAACTGCAGCAAACTGTTACGATATCCAAGTTAAAATGACTTTGATATTGCTGTTATCACAGTGGTAGCTTCTAGAAGTGCCACAGTTACCTTTCTATGAAATCATTTCAGTGCAGTCAATTCAGTTTCTTAAGACAACTTTTCATATACATGTAAATATTACCATTTTTTCAATATGGAGCAGATCAATGATTATAGCAGTAGTCAGTTGCTGATGCTTAATCAGTTGAAGTTTAATACTCGACGTGTAATGTAATACAATGTATGCTCATTACTGTTACCATATATAGCTCCTCCGTGCACATCAACCTGATACTACTACATAAAGTAACATGTTCAATTCATCCACTTTATCTTGTTTCTGTGAACATGGTTGCACAAAGCTTGTACAAATTTGTGGTTGAGTATCACTTTTCATTGATTGAAAATATCATTTTGTACATTCTAAAATTGGTTCTTCAATTGTTACTAATATAAGGTCTCATAAACATTACTATCATTTCCATGATTATCCATCACTATATTTTGATCTGCTAACATTGAGCATGATTGACAGTAAATTAAGTGCATTCAATATAATCATGACAATTTGTACAAAACACAGATTGCACTAAATATTTATAATTTATATACAAAATCATTTGTTTTCCATTGTTTATTTGGTGTAATTTTGTACTATTTACTAATTCTTGTTTCCTGGCTTAATTATTGAATACACTCTAGTCACCTTATTATGCAAAGGCGAGAATCTCCTAGTTTTTCTAGTAGTTGAAAAAACATTACCATTGTACATATATTTATATTTGTTAGTTAATTACATCGCTTCTAAACACGGCTCTCATGAAGAGCATGACTGTAGACACCGTGTATAAATAGAGTTTACTGATAAGCAAAAATTATGTGCAAGCAGTGGTGATATAAAACAAACTTTTGATTTGAAGATAAAATATCTCCGTGTCTTACATGTCTGTCCTCAAGTGCAGTTCACTGCCACAAATCGATCTCTGTATCGTATTCTTGGACGATCAATACATTGCAAGTTGATTACAACAGCTGGTAAGGTCACCACTAACTTCGAGAATTCCATATTAACGATCAAATGCAGTCACTATCCAAATATCTTTTTACAACACTTGATACTAATCTCGCGATCTGATTGGTTGATTAGAGTGTGTCAATAAGAGGACAGACACACTGCTGACGCGTTTCAGCGCGCGCGCTAGTTTTGTTGCCCCGTTTGAAAAGGATTTTTTAACTTTTATCTCAAATAATTGTTGTAAAAAACGAATTGAAGATGGTTTTGAGTTGTCTGTCCTCTTATTGACACGTACACTCGCTGCGCTCGTGATTCCACTTGAGTTTTGAACATTTTATGACGTCAAGAGTGTATCAATAAGAGGACAGACAACTCAAAACCATCTTCAATTTGTTAATGAGATAGAAGCCAATAGTTCGATAAATTCCGATTGATAGCGTCCGCCATTTTGTTCAATTGCTCTCAATCCCTCGCGACAATTCTCGACCACAGGAAGCCTCGTGGTCAACCTCGTTTTAATGACAGTGTACCCCAAAGGCTTCTGGGTAATTTGCCGATTTGCGACGTTGATAGATAGACCGAAAAGGTAAACCTAGACTCGAGCTACCACAGGTAGCCCGAGTAATAAGGGTGTAATTAACAAATTGAAGATGGTTTTGAGTTGTCTGTCCTCTTATTGATACACTCTTGACGTCATAAAATGTTCAAAACTCAAGTGGAATCACGAGCGCAGCGAGTGTACGTGTCAATAAGAGGACAGACAACTCAAAACCATCTTCAATTCGTTTTTTACAACAAAAAAACGCGTCAGCAGTGTGTCTGTCCTCTTATTGACACACTCTAATCAACCAATCAGATCGCGAGATTAGTATCAAGTGTTGTAAAATACTTAATTTACCATCACGCTACTCATGAACAAATAGTTTTCCGACTGGTAGCCCTACTAAAAACTCGATCGAGCCACCTTAATAAGTTAACAAAAAAGGGTTGTTTATACCGATCAGTTCGTGTTTTATTTTCGCTAAGTTTCGCTACTATGATATGAATGCTCTAGAGAAACAGAGTAAGTTTACCTCAACTTCAGGATCAGAGTAATAATCATATTGTGGGTCATCGTGATAAAGATTTGGTGCTGATATTCTTGTTGCAGCGTTCAACTCACAAACGTGGTTATAACCAGCGATATTTTGTTTGTAGTTGAATGACCTGCACTTGATATTCCTGGTGCAATGATGGCTGCATTCAAAGGTTGACCTCACCGCCTTTTGCTTAATGACATGACCTTTTAACACTTTACCTGAAAAAGAAGTGAATCAATAAACTTATTTGTCAACTAGCGTGTACATAATAAAACGCATGAAAGCAGCTCGATTTTGCAATTTTTATCAATATTTTTTCCCTCAAACTAGGAAAAACGGCGTCATTATTAAATAACATTTAGAAATGTTAAAATAATTGGTTTTACTTCAATAGTGAACTATTGCTTTTAGTCTTTCAATATGGAAAACTGGAATTATCAGAATGTAAAATTTACAAATTTATTAACTGCACTGCTAACACATCGGCTGGAAGGGATTCTGCGTGATCCGTGATTAGACTCAAGTTGAGCTCGTGATCCGTTAAAAGTAAGCCAGATTAGGCTGATTTTGGTGAAATCTTTATTAGAATATGCGTATATTCGTGAATTGACAGGAAATTTGAAGTGTGATTCGTGAATTGACTGAGAATTGAAGCGGCGTGATTTGTGAACAAGACCCCTTTTCCAGCGCCTGCTAACAGTTGTCACTTGTTTCAATATCACTAAGTTTGATCCACAAATTAAAACGTTCTTCGTTTACATCAACAGTGAAAACAAGACTAGTACCTTTTGAAACGACAAAAACTCCTCGTCGTTTATTCTTGTATTTCTCCATGTCCTCAGCAAGCACTATGCATATTGTCAGTAGCAACGACAGTAACCTGTACTTTTGGCTCATTTTAATTTTGCGATTTCTTCACAGTTAATCATGAAGTGTTCTCTTCTTAGCTTCTCTTTGGCAGGTGGTGTTTCTAGAAAAGATTTTAGATGAGTCTTAAAGAGCTGTTATGTTGTTATGCAAAGTCAATGACTCACCCATTGGTAACAGGAAAAAACATCACTTTAAATTGGCTACAAAACTCAAGGCATAGAATACGGGCGTGTTAGATTTACATTTATCACAATCAGAATTTCTTTTGGCCACATCGACTGCCACTTATCTCTGCCAGTCACCGATAAAAAGTCAACAAAACCCAAGGAGACCTTGAATATAAAACTGAAGAAGGCTTACCTACCGAAAGCAATAAGAATTTGCTAAGTTCGTTTTGAAGTTAGAACGAGTTTCCGGACACTAGACGATCAAGCCATGGATCGAGACATATAACAAATTTCCCAGAGACTTCCTCAAGGATCAAATAATTTACAATTTGCATAATCAATTTTGAGGATTGAAAGTTGCCTATATGTTTATTCTTGTTTCTTTCAAATTCAATTTCACTGTAATTAATTTTATTGATCCATCTTCCTCAGATCAAAAAAGAAATCGAGGTAGATGTCGACTACCGATTTTCAGTTTCTTTTTTGTTGTTGTTGTTGTCTTTCTTTTTCTTTTATCAATTATGTTCTTTTTGAAGAGCGAGTGTGACATGAGTATTTCTCAACTGGGAAATCCGTTGATAAATCAATTCTCCTAAATATTATATTTAAGAATGAAGAATTTCGCAGGCTTAAAAGTCTACTTTTGATACTTGTAGAACTGAATGAAGAAACTAATATATAATATACAAGTCTATAAAAACGGCTTTCTTTTTCTATGTCAATGGGAAAATAAAGTGAAACCAATTTTTAATGAATGACCAGCTACACCAAATTAATTGCTGACACACGAAGCAGGTTGAATCGGGCGCACATTTGTACCTGGTGGACCAGCCATTCAACGTATAATGGATTCTTTACTGTGTAGCACTTTGTAGAATGGCTTAAAAATTAATGTCTAATTTTATTAATGTGAAAGTGCTAATATGAAAACTACAGATGTATCATGACGTGTCTTATTGCCTATGTTTACTCAGCATCCAATAAGCTTTTCAATTCTTACCTTTTTTATCCTGTTTATAGCCAATATTGTATGCAGTTTCTCATAAAACAAACGGTTTTGAAAAACAAAAACAAGAATTTTTTTTTTCAAATGACTTGTTTGACAAACAGCCAAATTAATGATAAATTAGTATTGTGGCTGCCATTTATAGTCAAATCGATTCAGTACACAATATGAAAATCAATTAAACACAGTAACACCATACCCCTGTCACTGTTTGTCTTTTAAACATTTCAATGGCTTTTTTACATTTAAATGGTTTCTGGCTTTTAAGTCTCACTAAAAAAGGCATTTCTTCATTTCTTCATTTCTTGACATTATGAATAAGAAGATCCTTGTTCAAACATTTAACAACAAAGTTATAAGCGATTAATTTAACGAGTTTGGACAACTAAAGGATATTTCTTGCCTATCCTATGTACATAGACTTACAATATTCCGCAATTATTTTTGTCGCGTTTATTATCGTTATTGTGGCATGATTAAAATTACAATTCAACAAACTCAATACACGGCTTATTGATTTTACTAATTTTCGCAATTTTGTGCAATCTATTACACATATAGTTTAATTTTATTACACAGATATTTTTGTTACACAGATATTTTCCCAGATATATTGTATACACTCTACCGAAGTTTTTAAAAGCTATACTATCATGTTAAAACTTATAATCTAAACATTAAGGATTCGTGTCTTGGCCAACGATGTACGCTGCATTTTGTTCTAGCCCTGGCAATGCAATGTTATTGCTGAGTGTATCATGTCTTTCTCTAGTATAACTTCTTTGACCCAATTACATAAATTCTAAACAACATATAAGCTATCTATCTCGATTAACTTTATGGTTATTATAGATAGCTCGTACCAATAAATCTGAATTTATCATTTATATTGAAACTAAAATTGATACATTTCATATATATCGTCCTCGGAGACCCAGGGCGTCAGGGAGGGGGAGGGGAGCGTAGGGGAAATTTCCCCTCCGCTCCCCTCCCCCCTCCCTGATGCTCTTGGTCTCCGAGGACGCATATATATGATATGTATTATATTTATTAACCATACACTGTAAATTTTAGAGAGTTGTTTTTACTCTTAGGGTAGAGTAAAAAGTACTCTGACAAGGAGAGTAATTTGAAAGGAGTAAAAGTGACTCCAAAGAAGGAGTAAAATCTACTCCTCTGAACAGGAACTAAAGTTGTTTTTACTCTAGTTCTGGAGTTGTGAAAAGTGGAGTAAAATCAACTCCATTTAAAGTGGAGTAGTTAGAGGAAACAAGGGGAATTATCAAAGGCCCCTATGGCTAACTCGTGGATATATCGTGAATAGATATGTACCTAATAAAAGTAATGTCCCACTGCGTACACTGCAAACTGCTTCACTCTATCATATAACTTGAAATAATGTCGTGGATTGACCGAAATGACCACAGGAAGCCCAAGCAAAACATTTTAGTAAAATAACGAGTTTTCATTTGAAGACAAAAATTTCAATAAATCAATAATTTCTTTAGCGAAAAAGAGTCTTTAGCTATAAAAGAAGAAAAAAAATGTGTCAAAAAGAATAAAAAAGTGAAAAAAAATTGACCACCGCCTGGCCGAGACTCGAACTCCGGACCTTTCGTTTGACCATCCAGAAGTTGCATGTCTTCGACTAGTAAATTTGGTGTATTTATTCAATGTGTGGTTACAAACAAAACAAATGCAAAAATGCTTCTCTCTGTAGCAAAACCGGTCGCTATAAATATAAAAGAAATTGCTTCATAAAACACTAAGTAAGCCAATAAACTAACTCAATACGCCTTTTTGTTGCTGTTTTCGGCTAGCGGACTCGATGGCCTTCATAGTCCAGACGCTGGGCCCTCCTTCGCCGCTCCTCTTTTTTATATGGGCTTTCTGTGTCAATAAATCAATAATTTCTTTAGCTAAGAAAGAGTCATTAGCTATAAAAGAAAAAAAATCTGTCAAAAAGAAAAAAAAAGCGAAAAAAAAAATTCACCGCTGTGCCGGGATTTGAACCCGGACCTTTCGCTTCGAAAGCCAAGGGCATATCCACTGGACCATCCAGAAGTTGATTGGATTCGTCTGGTGAATTTTGTATATTTATTGTCAGAGTGTGGTTACAAAACAAATGCAAAAATGCTTCTCTCTGTGCTCTGTAGCAAAATGCCGCTATAAATATAAAAGAAATTACTTTACAAAACACTAAGCCAATGAACTAACTCAATACGCCTTTTTGTTGCTGTTTTCGGCTAGCGGACTCGAGGCCTTCACGGCGGCGACCGACGACTGCAGACTGCTTTCAAAATGTTTTCGTTTGTTTAACTTATCTACTTTGACTGGCTTGTGATAATAGAGTACGAACACTAAAA
Organism: Telmatactis stephensoni; assembly: GCA_029948255.1. Classification (NCBI taxonomy): domain Eukaryota; kingdom Metazoa; phylum Cnidaria; class Anthozoa; order Actiniaria; family Isophelliidae; genus Telmatactis; species Telmatactis stephensoni. The sequence continues at coordinate 239,887 of JALIZF010001403.1, forward strand.
GCTTGGATTACTTTGATGTTGCACTTAAAGAGATTTTTGTCGCTTAATACTGAGCACAAAGTCCGTGGTTATCGACTGCAGGCGAGCGGAGTCGAGCGGAAACAGTCTCGTACCCAGACTCTAACGGCTATCTGCTAACGTCTGAGTGAGCGAGTGACACCGAGTCCCCACAATAACTCCTTTCTATGCTTCGCATATCCACGAGTTAAAAATGACTCTACTTTGATTTTAGCCAATGAAAACACCGGTAAAACAATGAAATTGAATTTTCACCAATCAGTACGCAGCGTTTCATCTAGCGCCAAAGCTGAGTTAGAAAATAGAGCAGTTTTGAAAAACAAAATGGTGGACAGAGGTGTTGGACAAAATCACTCTATAAGGTACTTCCTAACAATTTCTTATCTTTCATCTGATATCTCAGACTGCCAAAAAAAATTCTATGATTGCTTTGGTATAATTTTTTAGACGATTGAGATCTTTTTTGTTGGATTTTTGCTCTTTGAAGTTATCGTATTGACAAGCCCTTCGTAAGCTTTCACATGAAGTGTTCTGGGACAACTTTGTCAATTAAAAACTCGCTCTTTAGAGTAGAATATAGTAAATAAATTATGTTTTGTTAAAGGTTTTGTGTTTTTTCTTTGTTACAACTGTTTTTAGGAAGAAAATCGACTCTTTATAGGTTGTGATTCAAAGTTTTCTTTTGAATCAGGCTTTGACACAGAATTGGTGAGTTTATAACTCAACTTCGCTTTCATAAAAACTAAACAATGTCATCTATCTTCTTGACACTTAATGTATGAAACAAAAACGAAAATTTCAACCTGGAATTCATGATCATCATAAAAATTTCTTTATTTTTAAAGATTGATTTGTTTTCCGTTTAGCTTTTGCCGTTGGGTTTGTGATGGCGAGCGTTCGCGTGATTGTTATTATTTTTCCATCGGCAGTTGGAGAAAAATCCAGAAAAAGTCAGGCTTACCGATCTTTTGATTCTGATATCTAAAATTGTTCTAGATTAGACAATTTTCGATTTCCTTGACCCTTTTCTATCTTTTTTTCACGCAAGGGAATTCAAGTAAAGACTTTTTTAGTCTTTTGTAGAATGAATAGGGGACTTTCACGCAAGGGAATTCAAGTAAAGACTTTTTTAGTCTTTTTTAGAATGAACTGGAATAGGGGACTTTCTATTTTCTTTGTGTAATCTTGAAAGCTTTTTGCTGTTTTTGAAAATGAAATTTATATTAATCGATCAATCCCCGACTCCAAGTTCCGGGTAATTTGTCACAAAACCTGGCCTATTTAACTTCAAATTGAGAGAAGTTCTTATCATCCTATAATGTGGGCACTGAGTTGATTTTACTCCAAATGCAGAGTACTTTTTTTACTCCTCACATGGAGTTATTTTAACTCCCTCCACAGTGGAGTAATTTTAACTCCGAAATCGGGGGCATTCTGTCACCGTTTTGATACTCGATTTTCGGAGTAAAAACTACTCTTTAAAATTTACAGTGTATGTATATATATATTTACAAATGTATTATAATGTAAATTCTGGTACAGAATAAAATCAATGTCAATGTCTGGAAACAACGGCAGCAACGATGTCTCGCAACAACAACAACAACAAAATGTTGCAGAAAGTTTACAAATTCAGTTGAATTTTTTCTCATAAACAATTTGAACATTGCACACCTTGTATTGAATGCTGTAGAGTAGATGATAGATGCTGCAAGTTTTCTCTTCGACAAAGCTACAATATTGCTTTGCTAGCGCAAAACACCTTGTACTGAGATCATTAAAATTCTTACCTCTTGAAGATTGAACAAACACACGAATGAACTTCTACTAGGTACTTCTACTAGAGAGCACTGGCCACCATCTAGGTGAGAGATTACGTGCTGTATAAAACTCAGTTGCCAATCACGTGACAACGGCACCTGCAGTTTTTCAGCCAAAACTGCACTCAATTTTTAAAACTTGCACAGTTTGCCAATATCAATTTAGGCTTATTAAGGCAATGAGCTTTTCTCACACCTTGCGTGACATTTTAATTTTTATCTAACAGCAACAAAAATATAATATTTGGAAAGAGCACACCAAAGTTAGGATAAATTGAATATTTTGAGGTAGTTTCGATGAATAGCGCCAAAGTTATGGGCGGCCGAAGTTGGTGCTTTTTGTAAAGAAACGTTCGTTGGAGGGCAGCGTGTTAATTTGATTCTTACCTCGTGAAGTTTGAGCAAATAATATATAAACAACAATAAATTCAAGTGAACAGTGGTCGAACCAAGGAATTTCTCCAGAGAGAACTGGCCACCGTCGAACTAAGAACAAGACTGATCACGTGCTGTATAAAACTCAGTTGCCATTCGTGTGACAACGGCAGCTGCAGTTAGTGTGCCAATATCTAATTAGTTAGTAAACAACTAAGAGAAAGTCTTTTCTTTAGGCTTAATTAGTTCGTATGGAACTGAACGTTTGCACATACCAACAAACAACTAAAACCCCATACATAAATCTAACAAAGATTCCTGCGAATTGTAACAAAACACAACAATAACAAAAGTCACCTAACATATATCTCAAGAAACAAAAAGAAGTATTCGCTGATGAGGTCCTTGGTAAAGGACGAAAGCTCCCTTTTGCTTTCCATCAAGTTTTTCAGTACAGAAAAAAAGGTAATTATTATTATAGGCTTTATTTCCAGAGGGTGAACACACGACAGTAGTTAACAAACACTCTGTGGTAAAAAACACAGTCTCTTGAAACAAAAAGACGTTGACAAAGAATTTACAAAAGGCCTTTTTTGGTAGAAACTCGCCCTTTGTCTTCACGTGGTAACATGTACGTGCTGCATGAAGTAGAACCGGTTTTTCAAAACATCTCATGAACGAGAATGGTGAACGCCCTTACTTATTTCTAATGTTACATCACACTATTGTTTTCTTGTATATAAAAAGTTTGAATTGGAAACATGAAAATTCTTCGATTAAGTGAAATGACAAGTCAGTCTTTGCATACCCCCACCTCACACCACAAATACCACGTCAAACTCGACATGAAACCGTGAACTGCAAACGCTGTAGCGCCAAAACGATAACCACTTTTCCTCTATATTTTTTCTCTTTAAATGGAATAACATTGGTCTTTCATAGTAAAATTTGGCTTACATGAATCTCTTGAGAACCTGACGTTGATATATGAAGCTGGCAAACTTGATTCTTCTTAATTTTCCTTATTTATTAATGATCTACAACCGCGTGTTTTGGTTCTGCATGCGATATCGGTAAGGAACTCAGCCATTTTCTAGTTTTTTTATGCGATTGTATGCATGGATCAACAGAACTGATCCCTTTCGCAGATGAAAAAGAAACTTTCATGATATCTGTAATAGTGTTTATATGAGTTGGCAAAGTAATGGTACAGTTGTCATTGCCTGTGTGTTAATGGCTGTATGCATATACCGTTGGTCCCTGAGGCCTAGTTCAAACGTCGCATCTCACATGTGTCAAACTCAATGCAAATTAGTCAAATCTTTTGTTTCTTCTCATTATCATCTCATTTGCATTGAATTCAGCACATGTGAGATGCGACGTTTGAACTAGGCCTTACATATATTTGTTAACAAATATGTACATATAGTATAATATAAAGGGAGAAAAATCAAATCGCTAACTGAACTCCCTCAAATGAGCACGAAACGGCTTGAAACTTCATAGAAATACACAGAAAAACAAACGCAATATCATTATGAGTTAAAATTGTTCCGTTACTCAAAATTTATTTTTCAGCAGATCGTTCGTGAAATCCCATATATTTAATATACAAATGCACAGCTTGGGCTTCCTGTGGTTGTACCCATGACAGATCAGCTGTCCTTCCATAATTCTTTTATGAATTACTGCATCAAGTAATTAATTTTAAAATCTCCCACTGCCCACTGCCCAACTTCTCATTGCATAAGACTGGAGGACACCTCCCTAAATGGCAACTTCAACGCCTGATCGTTGCTTTTAAAATGGGTATCAGCCTATTTTGAGGGAACCTTTTTCGTTATCCGTCAAAGTACAACTTGCCTATGAAGCTGCGCTCTGTTTTTGCTTTCACTTCTCTTTAAAAAAATCACCACTTCACAGACTGACCATTGAATATGGTTCATTTTAACGTCAATTTTTGACACGCACGGCCACGCCTGCTGAGTTATAAATCTAAAGTGCACTTCATCCTCTTATTTCTTGCGCGATTCCTGTGTAGCTATAGATCAACGTAATACTGCACAAATCAGTATATCAGAAAGTGAAATGTTTCCAGCCTTCCGATCAACATCTGATATACAGTAAAACGACTAAATTGTCGAATGGGAGGGAGGGAGAGGGGGCGGTAGACTTAAACACATAACTGGCCATTGGCCGGAATGGCGTGTTTCTTCCTTACACGAGGAGATTGCCCTTCACTGTGTGTTGTGTTTAATTGTTCAATTGTTTATTTCACGAGAATGCTAATACTTTGTTTTTAGGTTTATACATTAAGGTGATTCTCTTTTTTTCACTGCACGCGCCTACTGCGCATTGTCCAAAAATCAGAAAATGGCAACATTTAACGAGCATTTTCTTTCAATGTATGATGAATTACGCTACAAACTCAATTGGGCACATTTTTCTAATCTTTGGTGCGATGAAAAGCAATTTTTGTACCGATTTTAGCCCATTATGACGTTTTACAAAATATCTCGCAAACGAGCACGGTGACCCCCATTTTTTATTCCAAAACTTGCTTTCTTGCAACGATTCACATATTTGAATATTAAGAAACGTTATTGGTAGGAACACGGAAAAATTGACACTTTTGTGTGAATCTAAAAGTTATTAAAGAAATGTGCAAAAATGCACTTTACCAAAGGTAAAAGAAGCTTTCTTGCTTCTGTGCTTGAAATTACATTAATTCTACCCATAAAACAACAATAGCCTTAATTCATTAAACTCTCCTAGTTGCTGCTTGGCTCGATTAACACAGCAGTTCAGTATTTCAAGCAACAATGGCCTCTCTTTTATGTTTAATCTTTTATTGTAATTCATTGATGCAACTCCGTAAGGTAAAAAAATAAATAAAGTTGTTGTTGTATATTTTACTATTTTACCCGTTTCTACTAAAATACTGCTTGGCTTGGGTGGATTGAACCTTTTTCACTTTACCAAAAGGAATACCTTTTTTTATGTTGGGAATATACGTCTAGCTGTGTTGTCGCTGTGTTGTCTAAAAAAATATTTTGACATTCCAGCCATAACCATGCCGTTATATACACAATCTACTTTAGAGGTTAACTAGAAACACCCTGTGGGTGGGTGGGAGTTGAAGGTACTCCTAATATTTTGCTAATATGAATGTGCAGTGCATATATTGCACTATCAGTAAGATGTAAAATAGTATTAAAGCTGGTAAACTAAAAAAAAACTTATTTTATTATACAATTTATTTACATGCTTAGAAAGATTTCATATCATAAACCACTTTAGATAATCACTTGTTTGTAGCAGACTGCTGATCAATCCCACCAGTTGGTCATTTTGCCTTTTCTCTGAAATAATCAGCTAAAATAGTTCAACAAAACAATATTTTAATATTACATGCTGATAAGAAGCAATTCTCTATCATTGCATGAAACCTCTTTAAAGCACACCAAAAGGCTGAAGAAAGGTGTCCATGAGAGTTGTCCGTTTTATAGAGGTTTCATTGACAAGGAAATGTAATTACAGAGACATGGCAACCTGTCGTTTATAGAAAGAATGTGTCCATGAGGAGAAGTACATCTTTTAGCACATCAAACAGGAAGACTTCTTAAGACTGATATCACAGCCCTGATTATTGCACATGTATCCTAGAAAGCTATTAGGATACACATGTACCCCTCAAGGAAATGTACATGGAGCTAACTTATCTGAGCCTTTTTGTAATAAATGTAAAAATCTGTATGCATAGAAAAACCCTATATGAAGGTAAATAGCAGAAAACAACAACAACAAATCAACACCAAGAAACAACTCCATTAAATATCACTAGGTCCTTTGATAATGTGGAGTGGAATCAACTACTTTATCTCTAGTCTTATTTACACCCATAATATTTCAAAATTATGTGCCTATTGGTGATGGCTTTTGTCTGGTGTTTTCAGACTTCTGTCGATCAAATATGCAACAGCTTGAATTTGACAATAGATTTGTAGCTTTCTAAACTCTAAAACAAAGAAAACTTGACAATTAAGTTTTCTTGACATAATATTCAAATGGTTCAGACTTCCTTTCAATTGTCACAATTTTGTAAAGCAATACTCTCTCTAAATTAATGTGTAAATTAAGGTGAACTTACCAAGCTTTTCAACAGACTCAACACATACACTGGGACTCATCTCTGCTGAATATAATGCAACTATGAAAAGAGTTGCAGTCTTGACCACCACTATTCCTGACTTATTCTAGAAGAAAAAGGAAAAAAATTATAAAGGTTTTGTTGGAAATAGGAGCTAAAGTGTTTACAACTGGAATATTATTTAGTAATAATCGGACTGTTATTAAGAGTCTGTGAAAATATCTGTGCCAGCCTTCATATGGATATTTCTTGAATGATTGCAGATTAAAACATTTGTTGCTTTACTCAACCGAGACCCATTTAAATCATCATAAAACCTGTGAGTAAACATGGTCCATATTCAGCAATGTTGTGGTCCCCCTGTCAGACTACATTATGCCACTGGGCAAGATTTTTTCACTGGCTGTCAAGTTTAACAAGTCTTGCTTGCTTTTCTCTCAAATTATGAAAAAGGAAGTCCAAGCAAATGAAAAAAAAAGAAGCCCTTGGTAAGTAAAAAAATGTAACAAAGGAGACTTGCATTTGTGTCCCCAGAGCCCGCGCCATAGTCATACCATCCAGGAAGGCTCTGGTTCAATCCAAAACAGGAAAAATAATTCTCTGTTCCAGTTTTACTGTGCTAATGTGCAGAAACAAAACACAGGAATCCTTGCACTGGTGGTTGTAAACATGGCAGTTAGAATAATATTGTGACTTCATTGCTCTTGAAAATGCACTTAAGAAAGGACAAAAGTATTCTTAAGGAACAATAGAATGGGATTAGAACATAGTTTGTAGTTTCAAACTAAGATGGATTTTCTGCCAGTTTACTTGTTGTTTTGTTGACTTCACGATCGGTTTCTCAAAAGTAGACTATTTTCAGTGTAATTTGAAGAGTGGACCTTAGTAAATTTGGGCCTTTTTCTTATCGTCATCTCATTTGAATTTTTCAAATTTAAGCAATTTGTTCAGTTTCATGTCATTATTAAAAAGTCATTGTTGAGGCTCAATGTTTTAATTAGCTTGAACTTGGATCAGAAGTCCTGTGTAAACTTATGACAAACATAACCCATGGGGCCCCTACAACATTTACTTTCTGGGTTGTTAGTTTATTTTTTAGCTCATCATAAAGCTGCGACTTGCTTGTTGTAAAAGCAGCTAGAACCTCACTCTACTTTTTCTGCAATTTACATGTATAAGGGGTATTGCAAGTTGTAGATCGAGAAGGGGTATTGCATGTGCAATCTCTTCTGCAACTTGCATGTATCAGTGTTGCATTGCAAGTTGCAAGTAAAACTACTGTGTGTAACAGGGCCTTCGAGTGCTTTTCATATGAATGGGAAACTTGCCTGCCAGTGCTGTGACCATATCAGTACCATAATGTCTGTAAAAACATTTGAAATTCCTGTTGTAACTGTACCATGTGGTGACCGTGCCATTTTCCCAGTCATACGAAATCTGCTCTAACACCACCTTAAGACCATGAAAAAAGAATGTACAAGTCAGACGAGTTCAACTTACATGTTTTCCATAGAGTGAAAACTTGTCAGCCCTCACACATTCATAGACAGTATCTTCAAACTTAAGTCCTTCTTTCCTTGTGCCAGCAGGGTCCACAAAAGCGTTAACAACTGCATGCATGTTATCAAGAGACGGCTAGAAAGAATGCCAAATGTAAGCTTACAAACCAAATGTTATCAAGATATTACAGAATGTGTTTGATATTAAACTATAGTAAGTAAAATACAGCATAAAATTACTAAAAAGTCTTTGAGATGGTTTCTTCAACGAGCTCAATTAAAAACAGGTTAACTTGCTTACAGTAAAGGCAACAGAGCTGGCTCTAAGTGTTGTATCTTTTCTTCTTATGATGGCACAATGTTGAACATGTCCCGTTGCTATGAGTGAATCATGCAGAAGACTTTGTAGCTGATTCATCTCCACAAAATGTTGATAATGTTTAAGTTTTCATCAATTAATTATCCTAATAAAGGAAAAGGTCACAATCAACTCTACTGTTGATCACATAATTTTTGTTTTAGAAATTAAAATAAAAGAAAGATGAACGATTGTAGTTTCATCAAAAACTTTTTCAAAATGGCGTCTGATGTTTTGAACAAACCTAGCACTTGGGGGGAGTCCCCTAAGTTGTTGTTACAGTTGTTTTTAGTAAAAAAATTTGAAAACTAGTAGCCCTGAATTTATAGATTTATCGAAGATAAGTGTACAAAGCTAAAAAGATGCATTTTGAACATATTGTTGGCTAAAATGATTTTCTTTACATTTATGAAAAGTCGCTATGTTCTTACCTTACCGTCCCCTCCCTAATTGTCCACAGCGCGTCTGTGTTGTCATAGTAACAGAATGAAATCAACACGTGTCTGGTTCTCCCGTGGGATTGTGGTCTTCGTTAGTGTTTACTTGACTTTAGCAGCTTGACAACAAACCTGAGTTTGTCCTATCTTTTCATACATTTTTCTACTCAAAATGTCAAGGAGAAAGAAATCAGGAAATGGCCGAATTTCAGTCCATACTACAGAGATGATCGAAGATATTCTGTGCGATAGTGAAGATCACGAATCTCGAAAGGTACGAATATAAACCATTCCTGTTCTAAATAAAGCCCATTATTTATATTCAAGTCTAAGAGTTATCTATAATTCAAGGATCGTGAGAGACTTCATCGAAGATCCTACTCGGCTGTAGACCGATCTAGAACACCCGACTTCACAAGCAAATCAATGACGAGTGAACAAACCTCTAGAATTCAAAATTGGTTGAGTGAAAAGTCTGTCCGTAATATCCAGGTATTTAGTGAAGGATTAACTTACTTTACAATTAAATATTAATAGATGTCATTGCTGATCTTTATATTTATCTTAAGTAGCTTAAATTTGATCCCGAAATTGTTTTGGTATATTGTAATGCAGTTTGATTGTAAAAGGTGAATGTAGGTTTTACGGTCGATATATATTTATGATACATGTCTAGTCCACTACTTTAGGGCCATGCCATTAAATTTTTATGTCCTCCCCCCCCCCCCCCTCCAATACTGTCCAAAGCCCTGTCCAAAATCCTTTATTTTAGATCACCAACCCTCAGTAAAAAAGTGATTTTTTCCTTGACCCCTCAGAAAAAGGCATTTCACAACCAACCCATTAGAAAATATGGTTGCAATTTTCTGATCACCCCTTTAGAAAAGGGCCCTTTTATGGTGACCCCTCAGAAATATTTACCATCAATATGGGGTGGATACAAAATGGAATGGCTCTTAGTATAGGGTTGCAAAGGGGGGATGGGGAAGGGGTAGCAATTAAATAGGCACATACTTGTGCAACCATTCATCACATTGCTACTCTTTTTAAATTGGATCAATCATTACATTAGTGAATTTTGGAACAGATGCACATGCATCATACAGGAGTCCTTAACCAACTTACCTTTTGAACACCTATTCAACCTGAGGTTTGAAAGACTCTAAAATACACGTAGAAAAGGGCAAATGTTCAATTCTAATAGATGGTAGTGTTCTCCTACCATTTAATATTATCCTTACCCTTATGATGTACCACAATCCTTTTCAAAATTTATTTTCATATTGGTCTGAGGAGTAGCAAACTAGCTACCATCTTGATTGGAGAGACAACACTTTTAAGTCGGTACTTCATTTTAATTCATACATGTTTCGATAGTGTCATTCACATTCAAATTAGTATAGGAAATCGCACGATCTTGAGTACAATTCGGAAGTAATAGGTATGAGTAATGTTTTGAAAGTTCTCAAAATAGGAGTAGCCTTTAGGCGAGTCCTATTTGAGAGTTTTCAAAACATTATGAGTAAATATTAATTCTGAATTGTACGAGAAGATCGTGGAATTTTTTATTTATAATACACCATACAAAATTTCAATTAATGATTGTCGTTGCCATAGCGACTTAATAGGTATTCTGCAGTCTGAGTACAATTTACGATTTAATTGTACTCCTCTCGTCCAATCAGAATCGAGTAATTTTGTATAGTGTATTGTAAAGATTTTAATTAACTCTCCCTTACAGCAAGACAGTGTGTTCATATGAGGGTATATAAGGACTTGAAATTGCAGGATTAGAAATAATAGATATTTTGGTACATTATCTATCTGCACCCTGATATTTTCTTTTTGTTCATTGTTTATTTAGGAGAGGACAGATTATGAGTCAAGAGCCACCAAAAACATGTATACAACTTTATTGGAAAATGAGGGAACTTTTGTCAAAGTAAGATATTGGCAAACAGGGTTGTGGATTAAAATACAATAGTGTTCCCACTGAGCTTGAAAGTCAGGGAATTCCTAAATTTTCAAGATTGCAGGGATTGGTCAGGGAATTTTTAATTTGGTCAGGGAAATTGTTGAAATGTTACAATTTAAGTCAGTGAAAATGTCAGGGAATTTTGTGTTGGGAAAGATCAAACAGCCCTTTTAGCAGCTTGGTTGTGGAATTCCATGAACCTAAACCACTTATAGTTTTGGTTGGCATGGTTGCAGTACATGAATATTTTTGGGAACTGCGTAATGTATATCAGAACACAATATTGTTTAGTGACGAAAGTTTATAAGACATGTAGAGGATGAAAACATGATAAAAGACTCAGCCAAGAAATTTGTACTCTGTTTAAGACAGCAATTAAGTCTAAAGCTATACAGTTATCAGCACATTACCCTATAGTCTTTAAATGCCTACCCTTCCCTCCCTCAAAAAAAAAAGGAAAAAAGATATTTGAATTTAATAATCTGTTCATGACAAAAGGAAAATTGCAATAATATACAACTTTGTTGTACATATACAAAAAAGTGTAGTTCCAGAAAATATCCTTACCCCCTCCATGGAGGGAAGTGGAAAATCATGTCAGGAGGGGGGATCAGAGAAAGAATAAAAATTCCAAGTTGGTATTGGAAAAATGGAAGTTCCAGAGAATAGGGGGGTCCATTTACAAATTCCCTCTGTGGTGGGGATATGAATATTTCTTATAAGTAATACCATGACCCTGAGGGATATTAGTGATTAAATGTCCCCGAAGCCGAGGGAGGTTTAGTGGAAGTTTTACTAAACCTCCCAAGGCTGAGGGGACATTTAGTCACTAATATCCCGAAGAAGTCATGGTATTACTTTGTAATACCATGATCACCGAGGAAATAAACAAAAATACACTTGGCTTTTTTGTTCATCCAAAACTTGAATATATTGTACACTGAATTATTTTACCAATTGTGCGTAACCCTGTTCTCTGGGGAGTTTTGAAAATAGATTTCTTTGTTTTATACTTACAATGGACAAGTATTTATAGGTTGTTAATCAACTCGAAAGCTAAATTGTTTTTACTAAGCTTTCTGTGCTTCGTTATGCACATGCGCAAAATATAGAATGAATAACTCCCACATGCATAAGAATGTGCAGTGGTAAGAGGTATCGGTGCGTTACAAACTTATAGAGTTTCGGAACAGCCTGCAAAGCTGTCCCAATTGTCCCGATGATTGATATATGAGGGACTGTACCTCATGAATAGTAATGAGGGAAATTTAGAACTAAATTTCCCTCATACATCATTAATGAGGGAAATTTAGTTCTAAATTTCCCTCATTAATGATGTATGAGGGAAATTTATTTCTAAATCTCCCTCATTTCTATTCAGGTAGGAGGGATGTTAGACATTAAACGTCCCTCTTGAAACAATGGATCCCAAGGTGATCATGGTATTACTGGAACTAGACACCTTTTCATCATAACATGCAATCCAATTAACCTCCCTAGCTGTGTTCGCAAAATACACCTGCATAAAATGTATATTTATAGAAAAATTATTATTTGACAATAATTTATAATTATTATGGTTAATATCATTAATTTTAGAGACTGTTATTTGGTTTTATCTATTGTAGGATGTTGACAGATACCTAGATTACAAGTCATTACTAGACAAAAGGAAAAAACAGTTGCTACATAAAAAGTGGAGTGAAAAAGTATTCATTCCAGTCAAGGTATTTTGTTTGATACATGTATAGCAATTTTAATATTCAAACTAGTACCCAGTCCCCTACTCGATTGGGAAATGGCTAATGTGAATATCTTGCAATTGAATTGAAATTTGGCCAGCACAGCAATCGTTATTGTAATATACAGGCCATCAAACAGTGATGGAAATGATTACTATGGAAGATAAACAATATTGTACCATGGGAATGTGTGTTTGTGCGTGTGGTGTGTGTGTGTGTGGGGGGGGGGGGGGAGGGGGGAGTGTGTGTGTGTTGGGGGGGGGGGGGGGGAGGGAGGGCTGGAGCCATTAGCATCCTGGGAGACCAACTTTATGCTGCAGGCTCACTACTGACATAATAATTGCTTTGCTAATTTATTCTGTCATTAATATTAGGGAAGGATTGAGTTAATATTCTAATATCTATTATTGTTATGTTTACTTTCAGGACCAAATTGACAATGAAATGAGCAGTCCAAATTACAAAAATTTAGATAAACGAAAAAGAAATTTGTACCATCATTACCTGGATTATAGCAACAAAAAGGTATGTGGGTAACAAGGGTCATTCGGCATGTGCATACTTTGCCTTTAAATATATCCTAAAATGTGTAATTCCTGGAGAGGGAGGGTCTGATCGGAAATGGGGAGAGATGCTCATCATACCTTTTATGGGTCGATCAAAATCGGTGATCTGGTATCTAGTTTTAGGGTGTCTCAAACTTCAATGGACTACCAGCTGCACAGACTTAGCTAGTACCTTTTAGGGTGTTTTTCTCTAAATAAAATAAGCATTACTGGGACGATTTTAATGATCTGACTTGTGCCTCTTGAGCACATCAGTAGAAGGAGTTTTATTTGGTGGGGGGGATTTTTCAATTTTTTGTTTTTGAATTGGTACCTTTTAGGGGTAGAAATTAATTGTTGCTACTCCCACTTGGATAAGACTCAGATACCTTTTAGCTAGGGGTCATAATTTTCAAAATTTCTGACAAGCATCTCCACCCTTTTATATATGGGAGTCCCCCCACCCACCCTGGGGTGTAATTAGTACAGTATCTCACAACCAAGTTGAGAGTAAAGAAAAGAAATGAGAAGTGAATAAAATATTTGAACAGTGAAAATAATACAATATCCTGTCTTACATATATCCTACCATTAATTACCACAGTTTTATGGAAGGTTTTCATTCATATGATGTTGTTGTAGGGTGTTGTATTTCTTGATGTGATGTCACCAGAAGAATATGATCCACTTTTACTGAATGCTAAGAGACCTGGACCTCTTAAGGTAAGCATTGGATTCAATTAACATTTCCTTTTCCATTCTTAAATATCCACTATTTTAAACCTTTACAAACACCATTTGCATGATTTATAAGTGCTGGACCAGATAAAAGTCTAAAACATAGAACAAACAGACAGACAGACAAATTGGTTAAGTTTTCCAACATCACTGATGAAAGTTCCACCTAATGTGGCTGAACATTAATTATCAGGATCTGGATGTGGGTGTTTGTATGTTGATAGTCAGTTTAAATTAAGGCAATTTGTAAAAAAACTGACTTTATCTAATGAGGATGATGTATTGCTGGTCGCCCAGTAGTTTACATTTAATGACTGACTCAATTAGAAATCCCAACTGGCAAAGGCTTGGGCTTTATACAAGCATGGCTGAGAAGCTCAATTTGAACTAGGGACTACCCAGAACAAATTCAACCTCAGCTAATGGCCAGATTGAGCCAGGACTCAAACTCTGGACCTCTGGATTACAAGACTAATGCCCTGGACACTTGATCATGCTAGCTACCATCATGCTTGTCTTGTCAGTTACTAATAAATATTTGAATGAAAACAAAACAAAGTGAAACAATTAATAAAAGTCAGTTGTCATTTAGTCAAAGTTGAGTTAATAAATGTTGGTAGTCAGGACACGGATTAATAACGCATTGAGCACACTTGCAAGTTTTAAATAAAACCATTGGAGGTTTAGTAAATCTTGAAGTTATAAGGCTGTCCGTGAAAAGCTAGTGCTTATCTTTTCCTAAAAGATTGCTTTAGTTGTTCTCTTTCCCTGGTCAAATAATACCCAAGAAATTCGCATAATACCACGACAATTGAATTGACGGTACTTTTATTTGTAAATGCGAACGTGTCCATGAATTCCTGCCGAATTTTTTCGATCATAGGCAGTGCGTTTTTCACCTGTGTCGGTAGTCAGTGAAGTCAATTTTTGTCATCCATCAGTTAACCCCCTCAGGACCCTGATAGAACGTTACAGTGAAAGCCACTTGGCATGAAGTGCCAGGTTGCATGCCCCACGGGAGACAGGGAAAATTAATCCCTGACTCAAGTGGGACTTGAACCTGGGATACATGTCCAGTGCTCTAACAACTGATTTGTCAAGTCAGCTAGAGTGACCTACATATAGTGTACTATATTTTGGGAAACGGCATTGAAAATAAACTAGTATATAGAACAGTGGCACTAATCAATGATAAATCCATCCAGACCTTTTTGCATTGATTTCATCACAGTAGCCTTTCTCCCTCTTCCCAGCTGAGACTTTAATCTGGTGCAGTGCTATGATTATACAAACAGTAGTAAAACCAAATAAGATCAATGAACTTTGACTAAATAGTCTTTACAATATATTGTAGGCTAGCACCAAGAAACTTGATGACTGCTTGATATCTCAAAGGCAAATTAAGATTGATGAAGACAAGTCAGAAATACGATGCCTGACAGGAAAGAACCTCAGAGATAAAGACATTGAAAACTTATGGCTTCCTCCTTCACCTCTTGTCCCACTTGGACGGCAAGGGACTGAGTGTAAAACATGGCTCAGAATGCAGCTCCATGATATTGATAGTGATGTACGCAAACGTAGTGGGTAAGTGTGCATGCCATGACCTCATATATGTTATTGTTCAATTTTATCTTTGGTTCAAATTTTCCTTTGTATTTGTGTCTGCTTCTGTATGATAATGAGTATAAAACAAAGGAAAACAAAAATTGAACCAAGGATAAAAGTGAACCACAGCATATGCACTGTACTATAGGATATTTTCTTTGGGTGTCTGCTTCCTTGATTGTTTAACCTCGTTTTTCTCTTCGTTCCATCCTTCCTCCCTCCATTCCTCCCTTCCTCCCTCGCCCCTTCCTTCCTTGTCACTACCTCCGTCCGTCCATCCATCCATCCATCCCTCCCTCTCTCCTCCTTCCTTCCTTCCCTTCCTCCCTCCCTCCCTTATTTCACCTGATATTCAGGCAGCTCATGCATGAGACATCTGAAAATCAATCTATTCTTTCTTTCTCATTTGTTTGTTAGTTTCTAGTTTCTTTCTGTCATTTTCTCCCCTGTTGAATCCAGTATCATCAATATTTTCTATTTGAATTGTCAAAATTTCTTATCAAAACTGTCCTATTTTAAACAGGGAAAGAATGTTAGGAATCTACAACTACAGTCAAATGGATTTCGGGGAATTGAGTGCAGCTAAAACAAGCCCTGCTCTAGTTGACATGGAGTTGCAGGCACAGAAGAAAAGACAATATCCTGAAAAACATAGATCTCATGTGGACTTTGCATGGCCAGAAGAGCTTCCTGCCTTACCCAAAACCTATCAACCTCGAATGACCAGCGTTTTACCTCTAGGAAGCAGTTTTGACTTCTGTCCTGAGTACGTTAGCCTCAATGCAAGCTACTGATAAATGTGCACAACTCAATTCTTCAATTGTTGACCGAAATTATTCTATTAATACTTTTTCAAAAATTCACCTTTCTTGAAATAAAGTTCTACAATTTTTTTGTACGGTGTGTATTTTCTCAATTGATGCAAGTTTGCTTAGAAAACCCAATGCAATGCAATGTTTCAAAGCAAGAAATTTTGCGCGACAAAGTGATGAAAAAACTATATGTTTTGTTTGATATGCCTGGTTTTCTCTTAGGCCTAGTTCAAACGTCGCATCTCACATGTGCTGAATTCAATGCAAATGAGATGATAATGAGTAGAAACAAAAGATTTGACTAATTTGCATTGAATTTAGCACATGTGAGATGCGACGTTTGAACTAAGCCTTAGCGACGCCAATACAAGTGCAAGTAGAAGTAGTCCAGAACTGGACCCACTTCTCAATAACAATTATATGCAATACAAACGAAAAGAATAAAGAAAGCGTTTGCAAACCGAAGAAAAACCGTTAGATCTAACGCAACAAGCACATAAGCGCTAGCATAATTCCCCGTCTTGATATTGAAGACTTGGAGACAGATCATCCTTAAGGATGTGGACATGGATAAGGGATAAATATCCTTGGCATTGATTGAGTCATAAATTCGCTGCGGAGATTGATATATAACTCTGCTCAAAAATGTAAGTTTTATTTCGGTTTAACCAAAAGTATGTTTGTAAAGCTGTAGCTGCAATGTGTCTTTTTTACTTTTCTTTTACGGGAACTGTAAACACGTGAGGTATAGTTTCTTAGAGTTACGAGTTATGATTTTCGAGTTACGCGTGTTGCCACACCCATTTTGCTGAGGCGACGCCTGAATTTTTGCATAACTTGATGACAAACGTCAAAATGAAAGTTGAGTTATGTAACTAAAAAAGATGAAAAGACGCAGCTCTATCAACTTGACCTAAATTCATATTTCTCAAAATCGTGCGACGCAATTTTGTTCTACTTTTCCAAACGAACAGTTATTCAATGTGTCGACAATATGAGCTCAAAAAAAGCTTTTTCCGAGTCCTAAAAGTAAGGTTTTCGGCCAAGTAAACTGAATGCTTTGAATTGTTTACTTTTTTGATGCGTAAAAATCGTTGAAGCTGAGTAAGAGTGCAGAACTTGATCTAAATTTTATGAAACAATAAATGCGGTTTTGTACAAAACTCTAGTTTTACAAAAAAAAACAGGCTTATGAAAATCGCCACGCTGCCACTATAAATTATTGAAAACTCCGATCAAAATGATTTAGCGTCAAAAGAAACTTTAATCTATCCCTAGACTTGCTGTGGGATATTAATTTATCTTTGAAATTAGGTTTTTTTTTGCCGCGATGCATTTTGCAATCAAACAGCGGAGGTGCGCCTCAAACAAAACCCAGTCGAGCCACCTCAAGAAAAAAAATGAAGAGAGGATTCTACAAAAAACAATTTTCGTCATAATTGGTCACGTGACTACCTCATAACAAAAAACTGAGTTAAGGTCACTCAACTAGTTATTATATAATATATTATTCACATCTATATTGGTCATATTAGTTTTTACAGGTGAAAAGCCAATCTTTCAAACTAGAATGCCGTAAATCAATTATTGAATACGTATTTTATTATATCTTTATGCATAATTATGTAGACATTATGGCCATAAATCCAGATTCCTTTCATTATCGAATGTTATCCATCTTACGCTGCGAGCAGAGTCTTAGTCTTCCTTTAAATGAAGACTGCTCGCAGGGTATATTCATCAGTCTCAATAACTCTGACTGAAATTGAAATTAAAGATTACAAGTCTACGTTTTGGCTAAACCTGCAAAATAAATAAATGAATAAATAAAAAATAAAAGTAAAAAAAAATGGCCTGACAGTTAAAAATTCTAAAACATCTCTCTAACGCAAAAATGACACTTTAAAGGACTTGTTCTTCGTACATGACAATTTGAAAGCAAATTAGTTGAAATTTTATGGACTTAAAACTTTATATATAATGTGCCTTCAATAAAATATCAATGAAGGGGTCGTTTCCTAATTAAGCCCGATTAGTGCTTATCCAGCATTAATCCAAGTTTTCTTAAGGTCGAATTATCCCTGGATTAGTGCTAATCGTGCTTTTAGGAGGGCCTAGCTTTACTATGTTTTGTAAGAGTTTGAAATCATTGAATGATTGAATGTTTTATATGATTACATGTATTTATGTCTGTGCAATATGCTTATGCTTTTTCTAGCGCTTTCTAGGTTATTTTTGATCAGTAACAGAAAGTTGACGCCATATCGCGCGCAAGGCTCACAAACAATGCGTTTTTGCATACGCTTAATAAAATTTAGCGCGTGATGGGCATGGTGTCAACTTCCTGTTGCTAAAAATAACCATCGCGCACACATCAACACCAGTTTCGTTCTCTTAGTAATATATAACTTTAATATTAGATAGAGTCGTTTTCGTATGAGTGGGAAACTTACCGCGCCGACCGTGACCGTGTCAGTGCCGTAATGTCTATAGAGTGGTTTTCGTATGAGTGGGAACACTGTACGGTTACGATACGATACGGTTACGGCATGAATTTCGAAGGGCCGGATACGAAAGCCGGTTTTCTAGAGGGTATTACCGTCCCATATTGGCCCTCAAACGATACCTTATTTGGTAAATTTACGTCACAAATGTATAATAATTATTAATATGGTCTTTTGATCATATGTTATTTACCGACTGGGAGTTCCGGACAGGAAAAACTGTGCCGGAGGTCTATATTTTCCACTCCGGACCGATGTATGCCGGTTAATAACACCGGCTCTACTGACTATCAACAAACTAAGTAAAAGGATCGAAACCTTCATTAAATAAAAGTTCATTTAATCCGTTTCTTTTAAAGTTTCTTACCTACAGTTGTCTTAGCTTAGTCTTAGCAATATGTTCTCTTGGTCTGCATTATTAGTATCTTTTTGTTGACTATACTGATGCGTATCTCGAGATCGAGAAAACACTGGAAGCATCGGAAACAATAGAGACATTCCTAATACTACCTCTAGTCAATTAGTTATGTAAGTAGCCAAGTTCCTCAGTTCTTTGAAAAGCGAATAATCCAGACCCAGTGTTTAATAATTAATTTATAAGGGTACATTTTGAATTTTGGATTAGTACCAGTATAAGAACTGATCTTGCACATGCAAGTACAGCAAAACGAAAAAAAAAATTTTGACAATTAAAAGCAAGGTCCAATCAGTGCATTGGTTAGTGAATGGAACGCGATTGCTTTATTGCCTCTATGTTTATATTACAAACCCACGGCAAACCGACTGACATTGAAAACGTGACAAAAATCTTTTTTGCTTTGATCAGTGAGAAGTACCATCAGCAAGATAGAATTTCGCTGTTGGTTTTCGATTTTCGTGAGTCTACTCACAATAATCACTCGTTTTCAAATCTCAGTGACTTTTCAGCTGACAAAGAAAGAAGAAATTAAGCTGCTTGAATAACTCTTTGAAGAGTGTTCGAGGCAGTATACATGCAATTTAAACAAATAATTAGAAATGCTTCCTGTGTTTTATTTGTTTTCTCGATTTATTTTATGTCTGCCTTTTCACATATATCTAACAAAATCAAACTGAGTCTAATCGTAGGCATGCTGACTTCAGCCGCTGAAAGTGCGGCAACCGATGTATTTTCAACCAAAATTTAGTGCCTTTTTTGGTACTGAACTTCAATTTCTTTTCAATTGCTATGGCGATTGAACGACTTATAGCTGATTTTGTCTCCATTATTTCCTTATGCCATTCGTTCCTATGGCGCTTGGTCAAGCGCGAATAATCAGTGAGATTTTGTTTGGAAGTGAAGATGACCGGATAAAATATCGCCGAACAAAGTCCTTTTTTAGTCAAAAGACCGATTAATTATAAGGCACAAAATAATAAGTGAAGCTAAAGCTGAATTTTCAATACACAATTTACTCTTTTACAAAGTCTTGAATACGTTTTTTCCACTCGACACTCGACAAAGGCGTGGGGGAAGAAAAAACATGTTGAACAACATTCAGGATTTCTAAAACTATCTGGAAACAAGCTTTTTCTGTACGTTCTAAATGTTGCTTGAAAAAGCCGAATAAAAATCAAAAACACCTGACGATTTTTAAGTTTCATTGCCGCCAAAGACATGACATAATTTATTTCCTAAAACAACTAAATTTTGAAAGAATAATTTTGAAATTCTCGCGATACTGGTTACAAAAAATTAAGTAAATAAAAAAATTATAGGCACTGCTTGAAAAGGCAATGAACTTTGCGGCAAATATCAAATCCTTGATTGCAGTATTCGACATTGAATCGAGTTTACCAAGCAATCCAAGAAACAAAACAATATCAAGGAACGCCCAGCTTAGGAACAGAAGGCTGACGACGACGACAGATAGTTTGAGTATTTTGCTGTTTCGCTGTTCACGTCTTTCTCTTGTTTGCTGTGAGGATTCTCCTGGCGCGGTGTTCTGTCGTAGTTTTCTAACAATCAACACATACAGCAAAACAATCAAGGGTATTGGTATTCCATTCAGTACTGTGAACATCGTAAACATCTGTATCCTTAGTGCACGCTTGTGATCAATGCCTGCCTGACTCCAGTCGTCTTCACACAATGTTTGTTTCCCATGTGAAACGAGGCGAAACTTGTAAAGTGAAGGTGCTGCTGCGGCTGCTGAAAGTAGCCATATCCCTGCAAGAATGTACTTTAATCTTGTTTTACTGAAACCACCTTTTAGAGGATGGACCACCGCACCATATCGATCAATCGCAATAAACACACAACTGTAAACAGAAACGGTAATGGATAGATCCTGGAAAAAGTGAACCAGTTTGCAGAATGCTTCACCAACACCGCCACTCGCTTGCCAACTCAGATTAATCGTGATTTCATCTTG
Source organism: Telmatactis stephensoni (assembly GCA_029948255.1). Classification (NCBI taxonomy): domain Eukaryota; kingdom Metazoa; phylum Cnidaria; class Anthozoa; order Actiniaria; family Isophelliidae; genus Telmatactis; species Telmatactis stephensoni. Next base: position 260,861 of record JALIZF010001403.1, read on the forward strand.
TATTCCAAAAAGTGGAACAAGAAGATCGCTAACCGCCATGTTTGCAATCAACATATTGGTTGTAGTTTTGAGTCGATTATCTCTGTAAATTGCCCATATAATAAGAATGTTTCCCATTAAAGAGATAACAAATAAAAGGCAGTATGCAACGATTTTCATAATTGTTTTGGGTGTAGTCTCTTGGAAATCAAAGAGACTGTCGTTTAGCTTGGGAGTGAAGTTTAGCAACATTTTCAGTTACTTCAAACAGTTCCAGCTGTCGCTCTCGGTTTGACTCAGCGAATTTATTCATCTGATCAATTTAAAAGGAGCCATTAATTTAACATGATTTTATCAAGCCGATCAATTACAACTGGACTTCACAATTTTACTGTCTAATTCGTTTTTCATTAAAATAGCCGATGGCGATTTCGGAGAAGAATAAAAAAAAAGAACGAAAGAAAGAAAGAAAGAAAGAAAGAAAGGAAGAAAGGAAGAAAGGAAGAAAGGAAGAAGGAAATAAATAGATAAAGAAAAAATCAAGAAAGAAATTAAGAAAGAAAACACAAGAGGAAGAAAAACAACAACAACAACAACAAAAAAAGAAATTTTACTGTCTAATTCGTTTTTCATTGAAATAGCCGATGGCAATTGTGGAGAAGAAAAAAGAAAGAAAGAAAGAAAGAAAAAAGAAAGAAAGAAAGAAAGAAAGAAAGAAGGAAAGGAAAAAAGGAAGAAGGAAGGAAGGAAGGAAGGAAGGAAGGAAGGAAGGAAGGAAGGAAGGAAGGAGGAAATGAATAGCTAAAGAAAGAAATCAAAAAGGAAACAAAATAAATAAGGAAAGAAAACACGAGAGAAAGAAAAAGAAAGAAAAAGCAAGCAAGCAAGAAAAGACGGAAATATATATAATACATAAAGAGAGAAATCAAGAAGGAAAAATCAAGAAAGAAAGAAAGAAAGAAAGAAAGAATGATTGAATGAAAGAAAGAATGAATGAAAGAATGAATGAAAGAAAGAATTTCCTTTTTTGAAAAAAAGGAAAAAAGAAAGTGAGAAAGAAAGAAAGAAAGAAAGAAGAAAGAAAGAAAGAAGAAAATAAACAAAGGAAGAAATAAAAAGAAAGAATTAATTAAGAGAAAGCAAATTAGATGGCAAAGTGTGAAAGAAAACAGTTATTTTCGTGAATTTTAAATTTAATTAAATCTATTAACATAAAACTGCAAGTATGGGAAATAGGGTGGGGCACTATAGCTAATTAAGTAGAAGGAACAGTACTTGTAAAGAATTATCAAATTTCATGGAACACCTTGTTAATGTAACAATCTTATTTCATTTTAAGTGAAAATTGATTAATTACACCACTAGTGTATTAAACTGGAAGTATTGATTTTTGGGCGTGGCGCTACATCAGGAATTAGTCAGCATGTTGTCATCTATCATTATTATAGCAATTTTCATGCTTGTAGCAAAAAACTGAGCAATTCTGTACGATATTCCTGCACTATTAGTTAACAAAATAATTCGAAGCTAGGCATTCTTGCCAGACCTGTACATAGAGTACGAAGCAATCAAAGCGTGACACTACTGCTGGACACGGTCTTCAAATTCATCTTATCCGGCAGTCCGAAAGTTTTCCAATACGCCTTTCCCGCATTCCAATGTCCCTAATTTACATAAACATGAAAACGAGGCTGGCCTTGATTCGCAAGAAAACAAGATGGCGGACGACAGTGAAACTCACTACCTAATGTCTTGTAAAACTCGACCTAGCGAGGTCAAAGCTGGTGGATCAGGTGTATATTGCTGTGTACCGACGTGTGGAAGTGCAACTTACTGTGGACAAAACAAAACAAAGACTGGTATAGGCTTTTTTACGTTTCCCAAGAACCCAGAGTTGAGAAGAAAGTGGAAATCATCGATAGGACGTTATCGATGGAAAGGTGGAGCAGACTCCTTTCAGATAAAAGATACCACTGTTGTGTGTGAATTCCATTTTAGACCAGAAGAAATAAAAGTATCTCTTGGAATAGGTCGCAAAACGCTGACAAAGGATGCCGTCCCTTCTGTGTTTAAATTTGCGATGGCCTCTGACGTGACCACTAAAAAAGCACGAAAACCACCGAAGGAGAGATTTGTTGACTGTAATGAGGACAATGACACTGAAAGTGGATGCGAGCAATCTGACAACATTATTGAACTAGAGGATTCCGAAGAAGGGGTTGAACAATTCACTGAAATGTCTTGCGACGAGTGTCAAGCAAACAACGATGAAATATACAACTTGAATTGTCAATTACAAGATTTGAGATTAGATTACATAAACGTTAAAGAAGAGCTCCAAGCTTTGAAAAAGAAACGTGTTTACAGTTATAATAATATTTCTAAGGATTCTTCTCTGTTCAAGAAGGCAACTGGACTTGAAGTGGACTGCTTTGGAGAGCTCTTTTCCTTTCTAAACCCAGGTAATCATTGTGAAAATATGAAATTTTACGAACCCTCAAAAGAACAAGTGTGTGAAAGTCTTAATTCATCTGACAAGAAATCTGGTCCAAAGCCAAAACTCAGCCCAGAAGACCAATTATTTCTTGTACTTGTGTGGTTAAAAAATGGTTTTACTTTATCACATTTAAGTTGGTTGTTTGACACACCAAAATCTACTGTATCTAGATATCTAATTACTTGGATCAACTTTCTTTATTTCTCACTTGGTTGCATTCCCATTTGGCCATCAAAGGAAAAAATAAAAGAGACAATGCCAGAAAGTTTTCAAAGTACCTATCCTTCAACCAGATGCATACTTGATTGCACTGAACTGTTTTGCCAACGTCCATCCTCTTTGAGAATTCAAAGCAGTCTGTATTCATCTTATAAACACCATGTGACATACAAAGGACTGTTAGGTATTGCTCCTTCAGGTGCAATAACCTTTATCAGTCAGCTATTTGATGGTTCAATATCTGACAAAGAAATAGTTGCTCGTAGTGGGATTTTAAACAGCAAGCTCTGGTCAGAAAATGACAGCATAATGGCTGATCGGGGATTTACAATTGAGGAGGAACTAAGACCCTTAAAAGTCAAACTAAATATCCCTGCTTTTTTGGATGGAAGAGAACAGTTAAGTGAAAATGAAGTGAAAGAAAGCCAGACAATTGCATCAGTTAGAATACATGTTGAGCGTGCTATTCAACGTGTAAAAACATTTAAAGTGCTGAGAAATGAAATCCCATTATCATTGCATGGCTCAATCAATCAAATTTGGACTGTTGCATGCTTACTCTGCAACTTCCTTCCACCACTGATTCAGAAGGAGTCACAATCAGAATAAATAACAACCAAGGAACTCAAAAATAACTTTCATAAAATTCTTTGTTTAAAATATACTTATTAAGTACATCTCAAAGTCTAGTTTGGTTTAAGAATCAGATTTTTACAAGAAATGTTTTCTTCCTAAATTATTGATACAATAGTAGAAGTTAACATTTCAAATTCTCATTAACTTATCCCACTAACCAATATCATACTTTGTTGCTATAATCATTACAATAATTTTGGAAGAAAATATTTCTTGTAAAACATGTTAAGTTTTATTGCTAAAGAAACAAAATAATCATTATCAAATGGTACTCTGATTACAACAAGGCCTTTGAATGTATACACTATGAAGTCACAATATTGGGCCCCTGTCAAACCCATAGCCATTTGGATTTGAGTGTAATAACCATTTGCATGTTTCTTCTTAAGTACAGGCTTCTCATCTTGCAATTCAATGTAAAATGATTTGTCTTCAACAAGTTGTAATGGTGTGGAGTTTTTTTTAGATTTTGGACATTTAATTTCTATCAGTCCAATTCCTACATTATCAGTTTTATCTATAATCAATCCATCTGGGCTTGCACCAAGCCAAAACAGAGATGGCTGTACCACTAAACCAGTTTCACGTATATGAACATCTCTTTTGAGTTTATATTTTAAGAAATTGTAGTAGGTTTCTCTGGCAACTTCCTCATATGTTGAACCATGTTTTAATGCATCCCTTACTGTTTGTGGAAGCTCAGATGAAGGCTTGGGATTCAAGAGGGAATCTGCTAATGTGTTATAGTTTTTCTTTCTAATAAAAACCTTATGAGCAACACTTGCTGTAATCCTGTTTTTCCTATATTCAAACCATTTGTCACATTTACTTTGGGAAACAGTTTCTTGTTCAATTTCAAAAGACTTCTGTTCATTTATTATTAAAGTATCTAATAACTGCTGTTCTTCATCAGATATGTCCCAATCAGTAGGAAGGCATCCACTATCTTCATTTAAGAATTTTAGTGGTATTCTTTGGAAGCCATGAACTGTGTAACAACTTGTTTGCTTTGCTTCAATGTTAGATTTGAAAATTATATCGGGTTCAATGGGAAGTAGCTGAAAGGACAATGTTGATCCAAGCAAAAATTCCCCATATTTTGTGTTAACTGGTTCAGAACTTGAATGGTTTATACAGTGAGCGAATCCAATCCTTTTATCTTTCGTTTTTAATGCTTCTTCCATCTTCTGCATTTTTGTTGGTAAATGTCTACGACTGTCATTGATACACGGATCGTATAATGTACACGATATACCTCTTTTAGAGGCTTGTTTTTGTACGGTTTTTTTCATTACCGCTTCTTTATGGCACGTGCTATCTCCGGGCACTCCCCATTGCCTGAGTTTACTAGTACATGCTATTTCTTCTGGAACGGTTTTCAGTTGATTAAGGGAATAATCTGCCAGTTCAAAGAGTAAAGCCATTGTGTGATTACAGTAACCACTTTTACCAGCTGGGCAAGTACAAGTGGCTTCGATAACCAAGCCCGTTTTCTTGTCAAGAGTAACGATGACATTCCTGATCTCTTTCTTCATACTAGCCTTGCATTTTCCTTTTACATAAAAGCCATTTCTACCTAGTGACGTGAAGATAGAATCTGCTGAAAGATAGCGTTCGTCCTTAAATTTTTTCCCGCGATCCAAGGTTTTAATGATCGATCTCCCGTGGCTTTTTCCGCTTTCTTTACGATGTATTTCTATTTCTTTGATCGTAAATGTAGGCATTTCATTTAAAGATTTCCCCCATTGTAAATTTTCATCATTATGTAAAGGATTTTTTAGGGAAAGGCTGGACTTTTTAGCTTTTTCGGCTTCCTTGACGTCTCCCGCCATAGTTTCATTCATGAGTTGTTGTTCGCGCGAATCAAGGCCAGCCTCGTTTTCATGTTTATGTAAATTAGGGACATTGGAATGCGGGAAAGGCGTATTGTTTTTTCAATCTATCCTTTATCGAAACTGTCTTTATTTAGACCCTCAAAATGCAGGGTTCAATCGAAAAGAAATTTCTATAAGAAAAATTTCGGACTGCCGGACGTTTAGTCCTGGTTTAGTATTTTGAAAACCGGCTTGTCCGATGTCTGCATGAGAGGAGCTGGGTTTCCTGTGTTGTACTCCCAATGCATACTGGGATGCCTTGAGGCACGTGATCAAGCGACATGACAAGTTTGCACTAAAACGTGAAAGAATGGAGTGAGTTTTGGACGAGTTTTTCTACGATTAGCGGAGTTTTGCTACTTCTTTGTGATAACTACATGTTGGTAAGTAGTTATTTATTGCATTGGTAATGTTTTGCGTTCGACAATCTTGTGATTTTATGCCGATAGAGCTTCGTAGCTCGTTGTGTCGATTCGGCTCAAGGCGAACTGAAAATGGCGCCAAAGTCCCGTACCTTCGTAGTTTCTTGGGGCCTTTTTAGACATAGTGTAGTTTTTCTATCTTATAGAAAGGTTTTCGATCTTTTTCTCGGACTGGAGAATGCGTTTCAAGTTTCTTCGGGCGTTTCTTCGTCGCTGCTAGATAGTGAGGTTGTTTGGATTTTGTGATAAAAGCTTTCTGTCGCTTTCAGTAATACACTACCGTCTGAACGAGCGCTCTGATTGGCTATTTCTTATTCGCGGTTGCAAAGGTTGCATCCAATCACGTATCTCCTGGTCGTTCGATCAGCTCCTCTGATTGGCTAGTTATATGTCAAAAGACTTCTTAACAAAACACAGATCCGCTACAACTTTTCAGCGTTCCGTTATAGACACTCGTTACAGAAAGTATTTTACTTCATTACAAACTCAAGACTAAAGAGATCTATCCATCGCGAGTCGTATCATTCTATCCTTTCTTTCAAGTAAGTATTAAGCTTAAAGTTTTTTTTTCTATTTCAAGTTATGTTTGTTTTTTCTGTGTATGAAGTAAGTTAAGCTTAATCCTGTGATTTTTCGCAGACGACAACTCAGGTGTGAACTGTGCCGGCCAGGTTCCCGAATACGTATTAATTCACCGTCTCAATTTGAGTGCAATTTGACCACAAATGGCAAGTATTCTTTTTCATTTGATCCTATGCTGTATTAAATTTTATTTTGGACAGTAGAAACTACTAGTATATGGTTGCTACGGATCCGACTGAGAGTATGCAGCTCACTCAGTATGATCATGAAAATGTCAGATCAACAGTTAAGCTTATATTCCAAGTTTCAGCTCCAAAGTTTACAAAGATTTTTGGAGAACCATGCACTGTTATTATCATTAAGTTAATACAAAGGAAAAAAACTGCACTTGCGAAGGATAAAGTTATTCTGCCAACTCGGACTTTCAAATCTAAGCCACTTCACGCTTTCGTCCGCCATTTTGAATTGGGGCAAACGCGGCAAAATTTATAGAAATCTGGATCACTTTGACTTACCATAACTCGGCTCGATTTTGTCGGATTTTTGTCGGACTTTGTTTATTATGCCTGTTTACATGATAGATATTGGAAGACTACAAGATGACTAAAAGAGGATTTTTGTTGAGAAAATATAAAAGTCTCTCTATTATGATCATTCGCGAAAAAAACAATTGTACGAGTCATTCCGACATCTGACATGCATGTCTGGAAATTAAAATCATTGAAGTTTCAATTTTGAAAATGCAACAAATTCGAGCCGAGTTGGTAAGTCAAAGTGATCCACATTTCTATAAATTTTGGCGCGTTTGCTCCAATTCAAAATGGCGGACGAAAGCGTGAAGAGTGGCTTAAAATGTTTAAAATTGTGTGAAAGCTTTTGAATTTATTCAGGTTGAGACATTTTTATCGTAGATGTTCTTAGAAATGAACTAAGAACCCCTGTTTTTTTTCAAAATTGGAAAGAACAGGGGGTTAGGCGCACTTTAATTGAAATGACTTATAAAATAATTTTCCATACTAGAATGTTCAAGGAAAATGGACAAAAAGAGGCACTGGGAGTTGTCCCAACTGTCAAGGGACATACCACACGGCTTGGAAGCCAAAGTTCTGCAAGTCTTGCAAATATGAAATTGGTGGGAATTTTGTCCCAAAGCCCAAGAAACCAAAGCTAGAAAATCCTGACTGTGTCATCATTAGTGAGAGCACATATTCAGTGCGGACAAGCCCAAGAGGAGAACGTTGTTTTGTAATTGCTAATGATGAACAAAAGTTTTGCCACTATGAAAAATGTAAGCCACTCAGGGCTATAGATGTGGCAAGTCAAGTGTCATTGGCTGATTTTTCATGTCCCCATCTTGACCTTGTGAAAACTGCACAACAGCCATTGCAGGAAGGCTTTCTGACTGAGGAAAAGATTGAAAGTTATAAGTCAGACATAGAAACAAGAAATCAGCTGCTAAGATTATTGAACAGTAACACAGCCAATAAAAATCACCCATCAGTGAGTAAAGTGGGTACAAAGGTGTATGCTGTTCGTGGCATGCCAAGTTCTTCCTCACCTCTTGGCTTTGTCCATGTCACACAACAGGACAATGGACAACTGAAGTGTTCGTCAAAAGACTGCAAGTCTTTTGTTGGAGCTGGCAAACAACAGAAGACAAAAAGAGTATGCCTACACAAACATGTCCTTTTGTGTTCTTCCATCTTGGGCACCTTGCCACCTGTACCAACACCTCTTGTCACAGACATACCAACCACCCCACCTTCAACATCCACCTCTACCTCCTCAGCAGGCATGCCTTCCACAAGCTCTTCAGTTGATGAAACTTCCACAGCAAAATGTGCTTTTGACACAACTGTGCTCCTCAATATGGAGCGAACTCTTCCATACCCCATTCCGTTGATGTTCATCAATGAAGCGAAGAAAAGGGATGCAGCCACTCTTGTTGGGCTAGAAGAGGTATGATTATTATCATGTGGTAATATTTATTAGTACTTGTTCATGGTGACTCCAACTTAATTTGGCATGGATTTTGGGAAATTCCTTCCCATTGTACTAGCTTGAAGATTTACTAGGCTTTTAACAGTGTATGCGCAATTTCATTTTTCCATAAAGGGCCAATAATTATTGTCTAACACTGGTATTTCAGAAATTTCTGTTTCTTTTCGCAAACAAATCCATTGATTTCCACAAAAGTTGAGATTTTGGATATATTGCAGTTATAATTTTCTCTGATTTTGGAGAAAGTTGTTGCAGCAAGATAGGAATCAAAATTGACCATAAAATGATGCACATTCTGGTTTCTTGCTTTGAAACAGAGGACGTTCCAACCAACTAAATTTGAATAGCACAGAAAGGAATGATAAAACTTGCCGAGGGAAGTGACTGTTTTTTATTCTTCAAATGTATTTTTTTTTTTTAATTTTTTGTGAATTTAGATTTTCAATTGGTTGTTTTACAAGCAGTTCTGTTGCTCTAGTTACTGTAATTCAAAAGTAATTCAAAATTACTCAGCACGTTTTAAAGCCACAACTTAATAGTTGTCCATTGCCACTTTTGAAAATGGTTTACATGGGTTGCTGTTCTGTTTTCTGTTTTGTTGGATTTTCCAATGGTCAAAACTGAAAACCTACAGTTATATAGATGTACTCAAATGGGACAATCTGGAATTGATGTAATTTATATCCTGTGAACAGGCTCAGGGGAGAGGAAGGAGTAAAGGGGCTTGGGGAGGACTTTTTTAACTGTTTTATGAAGTGGCTTATAAGTAAGGACCGAGGGATATGAAGTAGCTTTTTCAAAGACTGAAAATGAGGTGAACAAAATGATAACATCAAAAGCTGTTCACCTTTGACCTATTGATCAAAAGATAAATTTACTGAGAAAACATTTGCTAGAAATTGAAAGGCTATTTTAATCATTGGCACATATATTTGGTGGATTATCTGGCTTTCAAAATCTTATTAGAAGTTTTAAAAATAAGTAAAATGAAGTAGAATTTTTTAAAAAATCTGAAAACAAGCTGTGTTGATTATTTTTGTGTTGAAGCCTATAACTTTAAACTAACTATAACTATAAACTTACAGGGAAAGTGGCCTCTAGAGTTTGTTCCAGAAGAAACGACTTGTAAGTTGTGTGGAGGTCCCTTGAGTGACAGAAAGCCACATCCTGGAAGTCGTGGAAATTCTTACTTGATGACAAACAGTCACCCATTTCTCAAGTGCAAAATTTTTGTAAAGTCATGTAAGATGAGAGAATGTAATGCAATCATACAAGTTCATCCTGACCATCTTGGTAAGTGCTATATAGAATGATAGAGTGGATTTCATATGACTTTGAAAAACTACGGCACGGCCACAGCATGGAACCTCGCCTGCTGATTTCTTTGCAAATTTGTAAAGAAATCAGCAGGCGAGGTTCCGTACCATGGCCGTGCCGTGTTGTGACCATGCCGTAGTTTTTCAAAGTCATATGAAATCCACTCTATTCATACTTGGGACTAGCTACAACAATAAAAGTAGTAATCATCATCGTTCACAGCAGATCCAGGTATTGGCTATTCCTTTGCTGACGCTCACACGCACTCAATTTACATTAATTATATTGCATACAACACTCAACTCACATTTGTTTTTTTGCTGAAGAAAGAAAAAACAGATTATTAAACCAGAATGGAGAAAAAACCTTGTGACATGGTAGACTTGACTTTCATATTGTAAACTTAAGCATCAATGTTCACTCTAATCAATGTCATTTTGTTGAGTTGCATAACAAAACTGAACTTTGAAGGAGCATGACATTTTCAAAATCAAGCCAATCACAATTGTATTGGTGCAAATTTCACTTTAAAGTAATGAAAAATTCTTAAAAGTAATCTCATTGGCTGATTAATATTCAAATTTGTATTCTATATCAAAATTCATGTTGATTGATTCGTTTTGTCTGTATTTGATATTTTTCGATTATTTACAGTAATTTAGTTTTAAATGCACATTTTAAATGATTATTGAAATGTAAATAGTTGATTAAATAATATTTCATTATTATCTTTTACTAGGAATATTTAACATCTGTGACAAGATAATGCTTTCATTTGAAGTGCTGATTGAGTGGAGAGAAGCATTAAAAAGAGGATTCCCCATTTCATCTGCTATTGAGTGCAAACTAGACGCTTGGACAAATTTAACTTCAAAGGTGAATTTGATATTTCTGATCTTTTCATTTCTCACTTTAATTTTTTCTTCCTGAGTCAGTAATCAAAATTATTTAAATCTACCATCAACAACATTTTCTTCTTATCTTTGAGATATTATTTATCACCATCAATCAATTCATTTGATTATATTTATCCCGGGATGTCATGTTTTGATTGTTAAAAGAAATTACAATTTTATTATTACATGCATGCATTTCAGTGTATGATGTTCCACCCTTTAGCCTGACACCATGTAAGTGATCACTAATATACACATGCATCTTTCCTTATAGGAGTCTCAGCCAACTTCCTCAGAGCTAAAGTACCTCGGAAGACTCCTCTATAATGGCTTTTATTGTTTTGAAATGATGTCAGAGCGTTCTCTTGATCATGTTATCTGTGGGTTTTGTGGAATCATTGGTGATTTTTACCTAGGGGATGGGAATCAGAAGAATTGCTGCTCTCTTAAAGGGGTTTGTATAAAGAAATTGAATTCTTGTTTTTATTAAAGATCATGAGCAGGGTAAGATATGAAGATTTCTATCCTCCCAGTGAATTCAGGCTTAGCCTGCCTACAGGCTCTCCAGGGGGAAGGGAGAGGGGAGGGGAGAGGAAAAGAAAGGAAAGGAAGGGAGAGCCTGCTTATCAGCTTACAGTAAAGTATCATCAGTCCGTGTAACATTTCCTAATTCAATTTTCACTTCCAGAAAGCAAAATACAAAATTAAAAATCAATTTAATTTTGCATATTTTCATTTTTGAATTTTGAAGTGTCGATCATCTTTTTGTTGTCTTTTTGTTTTCAAAAGGATATAGTAAACTTGAGGAAGCCATGTTTTCTTCAATTCTTGTGTATATGCAAGGGGGAGGGGCTATCAACTCTTTGATTACCTCCACTCCACCTGGGAACACTGATAGTTAAAGAAAACTTGGGGTGCAATCACAAAAAAAGTCATGTGAAACAAATTCTTATTTGATTATTTGATCCCATCTATAATCATAAAAAACAAAACTGCCTCCAATTTTTGAATTCGAATTTGTCTCAAAAATAACAAACAACATTCACTTTTAATTTAAAATTCAAAATTGCAAAAATTGAAAGACAAAAAACTTTTGCCAATTTTATTTTTAAGTTTTTGAAAGTGAAAATTGAAACGTTACTTGGAACATTTCCAGAGTATATAATTAAATGTGTTTTCACTCCCCTATTAATAGGTTAGGTATGATGTTGATGCTGAAGTGCAAACTCCCATGGGATTGGAAACATTTCTAGTTCAGATAAAGAAATTATGGGTCAGCAGAATTTCTTTTGCCACTGATTCTGGGACTGACCACTCGAGCATAAATGCTAGCCAAGTTCCTCCTATCATTGCTCCAGCTATGAGGGGAAAAATAGTATATAATAGCGAAATGAAAAAGAAAAGTGTTTATCTGGAAAAAAGAAAGAATCCTATTCAAGGTAAAAAAGAATGATACAAATGAAAGTGAACTAAATGAATTTCTTTTCAACAATTTTTCTTTTTTTTTTAATATTCTATATAAATTATCTTATTTTTTAAATAATTTAATTAAAATACAATAGGTAATCCAGTATTGTTGCACCAAGCCATTGTAAATGAAAACTTGACCATTTCTTCACTGGAAAGCCTGACAATTGATCATCTGAAAAAAATTGCCCTAAGTTGTGAGATCTCATCTCCATCTGGTGCAAGTAAGGTATGTGCACATCAGACAAATTAACAATAACACAATTCAATTTTCTAATTATATTCAATTATCCTAGAAAATTAATCAGTTTTTCAATAGCTATTGATTGGGGGGGGGGGGGGGGGGTGGTTAAAAAGCTAGCTAGTATTTATCTAACTGCTTAATTTTCTGGGGTCTTTACTTTCCTAGCTATTGAACATTCCATCTTTAAATAACAAACCTATTATTTTACAATCTTAGAGCTTTTTGATTGGTGAGATAAATGCCCTTTATGAATTTTTGCTTGTGGGAAAGTCTCAGTGCCATGGCTTTACTCAAGTACCTGGCCATACTGGTGGATTTTACCACTTAGTCTGCAGGCATGGTGTAAGTATATTGCAAGTGTATGTATAGAGTGCTTACAATATATCCATGAAAAGCATAAGGTAGCGAACTAAATTGTACTAAATAGCGTGAAATCCTTTGTTTTCTATCACCGATATATTGTAAGCACTCTAAATCAACGAAATACGAAAAAAAATTGGCTATCCATTGGGTACTAGTTGATAATCACCAAAAGAAAAGAATTTGGTTTCAATCTACTACTATCTAATATTATTTTCCTCTCAAATGAAGGAAAATCACTCATTCCCAATCCATTCAGACACCCTCTGTTCATTGCATTCAGTTGGACAATGTGTAGTCCCAGAAATTATTATCCATACCATCCCCCCACAGAGGGATAAATACTTTCAGAGGGGTAGGGAAGTCTAATTTTGTCTAAATTTCCAGGGGTATGGATAATTTCTGAAATTACACAATCAAGGCTGCTTTAGTCTGTTACATTTATATAACTGCACTGCCAAATCTGAGAGATTAGTTGGGTGACATTAAACAGACAGTGAAACAATACACCCAAGAAGATATTTAACAGTATGTCTGCATATGGACCTTGGTCTGAAAATGATGTAGTTTCATCATTTACAGATTATTAACAAGAGGTCTCTTACCACTCAACTTTGTGCTTGTTTTTTCAGTGCACAGTTGGTTCTAAATTCTTGTTTCTTCAAGAATCTGTGAGGGATGCTGCAGATCTGTATTTGTCTTTGCGCTATCCCCCACCACTCTTCATCTGTGACACACCATGTGGATTTTCACGGCACATGGATGTTCAACATCGAGATGTTGCAAGAAAACTCTGGGAAGATAGAGCAGGATGCTTTGAAAAGCCAATGTTGGATAAAAAACCACAGAAGGTACCTTTTCCCCTTCTTTTTACAGTATTGAATAGCTTTATAATCTCTCTCTCTCTCCCTCTCTCTCTCTCTCCCTCTCTCTCTCTCTCTCTCTCTTTCATTTTGCATATTAACTTTTTTTAACAATACTTTGTTTTAGATAAGTGTCCCAGAAATTGTACCCCTTGAATTCAGGGAAACCAATGCTCCATTACCCAAGCCAGAAGACCTCCAAGACTTTGTTCACCCTATCACTGGCACAACACAACGATATGTTGCTGGGGACAGGTTTCATGCTGCTGCTGAACCACACAAGTCTGATCTCTGTAAATACCATGACATAAACCACTGGCAACAATGTTACACAGTTAAGACCAGCTACCAGGAGAGTGAGAATCACCGGAAGAATTTTCTGAGATTGCGAAGCTCCACTATGCAGTCATTTCCTGTCCACTTCACATATAATTATCTTATGGATTTTTACCATAATGAACAGATAGTCCAAAAACAAAAGGCTGAACTTGAAAAAACTATCACATCTAATGAATGTATAGTTAGAGATGTGTACCAGGTATTTGTTAAAATAACAAAATAGAAATTTACATTTATATATATTTACATACAGCAGTATGACATTCATCTCAGGGCTAGATCAAGTATTACCGATATTGGGGAGGGGCTGCAGCATTCGCCATTCTGAAATTAGGGTTCCAGTTGAATTATGGGACGGTTTTGGGGGACGCCACTTAATTTTATTTTGGAGCAAAGTGCTTGTAAACAATTGTAAACACCTGATCCTGGTAACCTCTCTCTTATTTATGCTCTCGTCTCATATTTGGTGAACTGTACCTCATTTCTTCGCGAATTTTACAATTTTGTGTCCTCCAAAAGAGTCCCATAATTCAACTCGAATTCCAATTTTGAGGGAAATAGTGAATTGACCAGTGTTATTTTTTTTTTAATGCACATTGGTAGGTAACTGATTGAATAGGTGTCAAGTTATTGAAACATCTTTTAGCTTTAGACTTCCTATAATACAGAAAAGTATCTGATAGAAATTTGAAGTCATCAATTGTGATTTAAATAACGATTAAAACAGATGCTCAATTATGAACATTCCATTTCTGGTAGAAGTGTGGGAAAAAAAATCTCTGCTTGCAGGGTTGATGATCAAAATTTTTTGAAAAGTTATTGCATACCCATATCTTGTCTTTTGTACATAGCAATTAATATATCTTGTCTTTTGTACATAGCAATTAATATAGTTATAACTCAAATGAGGACTGTGTGTATTTACTAATGTTATCTTGTGTAATTCACTGTATTTTAATAAATATTGTTGGTATTTGGTAATTTGCCACTTTGCAAATGAGTAGAGGACATGTTGGATTACAAGTCGAGAGTAAACACAGAAAACTGCAAATTTTGTTCAGTCTAAAATTATAGTACAAAATCCTATTTTTCTGTAATTGTTGAGTAGCTATAGTGCTATTACACACTATATAACTTGAATAATTATTTGGCATGCATGGTTTAGTAGTCTGATAGGGATGGAAATAAAAAAAGGAATACCAAAATTGCTATCCTCTTAAAGGGTTATATCATGATACATTAGGTAAGGGACCAGTCATTATTTATCCAGAGGGGGGACTGGGTAATTTTCCAGTGAAAGGTAAAACGTTTCAGTAGTTTCAGTAGTTCACAGCTGTCGAGTGTTCTCCCAACATCACAAGTGTTTTGATCAAGCTATCAAACACAGGAAACTGTTTTTTATTTCTTTTATAAAATAACTAACACGCAAATAGACAAAAAAAAGGAAAAAGAAAACACCGGCGAAAAAACATATTGACGTGAGTGTGTTTGATACTCTCATCAAACACTGGATTTCAGCTATTCAGAGCGTGCGTTATGTAAGAGCTATTTTATAATGGTATTTTCATTAAGTGTCAATTTCTTTATACTACATCTCATCCAACTGGTTTACAATATAAAAATTATTTGAAAGATCATGCTGATTAACAAGTCCCCCCTTTCTTGTACCCCCCCCCCCTCTTTGCTAATTTAAAATTGCCTTGACCCCCATTTTTCTTCAAGCCCCCCTCTAGATAAATAATGACTGGTCCCTAATCACTCTCTGGGTGTAATAGGCCATATGCACCAACAGGTCACGTGACCCTATTTCCCCTTAATCAAGCAGCAGCATCAAAATGAACTCCAAAAATAGAAAGAGCACCTCGATATTAGTTTGAATGCAAAATTTCAGTTTATAAGATGAATGAGAGAAAGAATGACAGCAAATTTAAGGTGAGATATTTTCTCAAGATTTCTTCAGGAAAACACATTGGATTGCACAAGCTTGCCATCCAGCACATTTTTCCAAAAGAATCTTAAGAAAATCTTCAATCTTAAATTCAATGTCATTTGTCCTGCATTATATCATATGTGCTGTAACTTTGCTATTGTATTTAACAAATAGAACAGCTTTTTCCGTGCTCCGTTCAGTAATACAGCACGCAGGAAGTGACGAAAGCACGAAAGAAGTGTAAGGAGAGCACGAGCCGTAGCACGGAAAAAGATGTTCTATTTGTTTTATTATATATTTTGAAGTAAACATTCAAGGGAAAAAGTTCGATTTTCTCCGTACAAAAATTCAAAAGGTGCGCGCGCGGTCGAGCTTGCGCTGCTGACATCAGAGCTGTGCTCCGTTCTCTGATAAAGCACAGCTTTTAGCCAATCAGAGCGCGCGTATCGACAAGGATATATAATAATAATATTTAGATGCTCTTTCCATTTCTGACAGTGCTGCTTGATTTATGGGAGATAGGGTCACATGACTTGTTAGTGCATATGGCCTATTCACTGCAGCTTACTTGACCTAAACATTGACCCTTTCAAGACGTAGAAGCTGAGACTAAAATGAACACTTGGAAATCTGTTGATAAGAGGATTTTAAAGAAACAGCATGTGGACATGACAATTCTTGATATTCAAGATGCATTTATTTCATTCAGTACATTCATAGATGTAACACATGAAAATGCATATATTGCTAGTGTACCCAGGAGCCATTTCAGTCTCAGCTTCTAGCTTTGATGATTTTGAATTTCGAACTTTTTTTTTTATCCAGGACAGCAGCCCTGATATGGCAAAATACAAACCATGTGTTAGCCAATCAGAATTCAGGAAATTATCAAGCCAAAAAAAATGTAACATAAAACCAGTACAGTGATAAATTTGATTACTCTGTTTTATTTAATTACACATTGGATACCTGATACATTGATTAACACATCACTTACTTAACAGGGCCATAACCAATGTATTTTTTGGGTACCATCTAGATCATCAGGACAGACCTTTAGATTTCAATAGTTGCAATTTACTCACATGTTCCAAACTATAAAACTTATTTAATCTGGAAAAATGGCACAACCTTGTGTTGAAACTTTTTTATTAGATGTGACCATGCACTCTTCAACTAGCATAGTGTATATAAAAGCTTTAAAAATGTGAAGCCCTATTCATATTGTATGAACAATTCAGGATTAAACTGTATTTTGTCTAGTCAAAATTAAGATTAACTATGCAGCAGGACTTAATCATCAGAGCATAGACATTTAGATTTCAATGGTTGTGATTTACTCACATGTTCCAAACTAAAAATCTATTTCAATCTGGAAAAAAGGCACAACCTTGAATGTATGGAATCTTTTCCAATAGATTTGACCACTCTTCAATTAGCATATTGTATATAAAAGCTTTAAAAAATGTGAAGCCCTAGTATACATACATATAATAAATGAGAATTGGAAGTACTTAGCAACTCCAGTTTAACTGTGGAATTTTAACCATATTACTGGCTTTAAGGTTAAGACATATAGTACAATGTATGTTTTCATTCAAGTAAGTCTTTTTCTATTTCAAATGCACCCAGAATTTTTATTGACCTTTGGGCACTCACTGCACCTCCATGGGTCTTCTAGTGCTGGTAAGGCTTTCAGATTGGTGCATTGCCTAAAAAATAGAGTTGAATTAATGAATTTAACTTTATTAATAAAATACATGAAAAAAATATTTTTGATAATAATGACTGACTGAGAACTGTAACACCAGTGCAAAAATAATTTGCAATACCAGTGAAGAAATCTGTAATACCAGTGCAAATTACATTTGAATTTACAGTCCCAAAAATAGTCTGAAAATGATTTTTGTATTGTTTTTCTATTGTCAACAGCAATAAGCATGAAATCTGCCAACTTTTCAATCATGAAATATAAACATCTTGTAGAGTGCTTGTATGTTTGATAAAAATCATAAAACTTTGAGGATTTTGTTGTCAAGTAAATAAATTATTGTTGAACAATGCTACACACACCATCAAGCATATACAAGCAAAAGCGAGTGCTCAAAGTTTTTATTTTAATTTTATCATGTATATTATTAATAGGTTTCATAAAACAAAAAATTTCTAGTTCAACTTAATTTGCACTTGCGTGTTTTTCAAAGAGTTGAAATGGCACTTACCCTACCAACTTGTGCGATATTGATACTCTTTAAAAAACACTTGTGCAAATTGATTCCAGATTGAATTCTTAAACTTATGACAACCTGTACTAATGTCATCCTTCATGCTGCATTAATGATATTCACAATTACTTACAAGTGATACCATTTGTGGCAAACATCACACTCCACCCATGGATAATCATCAGACTCTTGGATCTTGGTTTTTCTTCTGCCCTTTGAAACCTTCTTCTTGGGAGGGGATCGTCCTTTGCACTTATTGCAAAGATAGATGGCATCCTCTTCTTCTACAAGTGTTATATTATGGTGTGAGTTTATTGTATAAATCAAGTATCTAATCAATCTCCAATCAATGTCTAATAGAGGTCTGATATATGTCTACATTTAAAATGGTGTTATTAATAGACCTTTTTCAAGTTAAGAAAATAAAAGACTTTATCAAGCATAGAATTTCAAAAGATGAACACTTATTCATGTGAAAGCTGCGATGCACATGTACATAAACATCTGTTGGTGTCACAAATTATCTTTTGAAAAGGAGGCCATTAGTAAATACCTTCTAGATCCACAGTTGATGCAACTGCACCAACTGTCCCTTCTGCAAAACTAAGGTGGCGGCGTCTTTTTGTGGCCTCTTCGGTACTCTTATCACTGGAAAATTCTTCTGGGCTACTCTGGGCAATGTTTTCTGTAAGAAAATTATTCGATGCTTCAATTTTTTTTGTTAAATAAAAATAGACTTACTTTTGAGCAAATGCAATTGTTACATCCAATTAATTGTTCACTGAAGCACATCCAATGAATTTGTCATTCAATCAATACAAGCATAGGCTAATTATTCAAACTACCATGTTTAAGTCCCTATGAAGGAAATTATTTTATTTTTATGTTGAAAATCAAATCTTTTTAGGTAGCAATAAGACAGTGTCAATCTTTTAATATTTTCTGATTTGACTTCCCAAATTGCAACATGCATAATAATGAGATGACGTAAATTAAGGAATTTTCTTTAACTTCTTGTGGCTTCTACAACAAGTGTTCTCCATTATTAGATAACCAAGCAATTAATTCAGTTTGTATTATAATTAAAAAGCATGGTTGATTATATATAATTCATACCTTCATTAGCTATCTTTCGCTTGCCAGATTCGTACCCCTGTGTGTAGTAAAAGGTTTTCATCAACAAAAATGATATTAATATTACAAAATTAAAAACAAATTTAATTAACTCACCACTTCAAAACCTTTCCTTCCTCTTGGAGTCAAATCCAAGTAGGTCTTTTTAGACACTGGTGTCAGCCCCTTATTAAATGTAAGATAAGAATTACAAAGGAGACACTGCAAACCATTATTATAAATCATTTTAAGAAACTATTAAGGACTCCACTATAAAATTGTTGTGTACATATACATTACACATGCACATGTGTACATTAGATTCACCTGGGTTCAGACCTTTCTTTACAATACATGCACATATACATTATTGCCAAAATTTATAACAGATAAAGCCTAGTTTCAGAGTTATTACAACTGTTATCATTGAAGTGTGACCTGTGAAGTTTAAAGTCTTGATTCAGAACTAGCATTCTCACGGATGTCAATCAAATCATTCAACCAAATCAAACAGCGATTTGGACACAGAAACCAAGAAAATATCTTGTACTTACTTAGGAACCATTCATTTTTTATTTGGGGGGGGGGGGGGGAGGGGGGGCTGGTGGTTTTTGGAATTTTTGCCCCAGTGTCCAGCCCCCCCCCTCTTTGTCATACAATTTTTTTATATGGCCCCCCTCTTAGTTCATGTTTCATTTACATGACCCCTCCCCCCACACACTACAACCACTGAAAATTATGAAATGTTATTGGAATATGTATTTTTGCCTTTTCATTATCGCAGGCGTACCAGGATAACATTGACATTGGATTATTAGTCATCATTGCTGTTATCCTCATATGTGTTAAGCAAAGGAAAATATAAGCTCATTATTGTTGAACAATATTAGAGAGTAATATTACATAATTTATATATGTGAGCGCAAAGCGCGAGCCGCTCACCTGAAATTTTGAGTAAAGATGTTTCCAGAGGCTATTTTCTAAAAGGATTCTACTACTAACATTTATTTTCAAATGCGAGCGCGAAGCGCGAGCCACTCAACAGAAATTTTGCCAGAAAAGTACTTCGTGGTGGCTCCATTCTGGTTGATTTGATAACAAAAAGGTGCTGCATAAACTATTTTTTTGCATGAACCTCCCCAAATAGTCAAAAAGTTTTTGCTTGGCCCCTCATTATATGGCCATTTTTTCAAGTGTCCCCCCTAAAAAAACAGCAGCTCCCCCCTCCCAATAAAAAATGAACTGTCCCTTAGGAAAATACAAAATTTAAGCTTTCTAAATGAAAGTTAAGTTTTTTTTTATTTGAGAGTAAAATTGTCTCTCAGGCATTATTTGATTGACATCCGTCTTAATGCTAATTGTTTTCAAATGAGACTTTGAACTTTACAGGTCGCACTTCAACGATAATGGTAGTAAATTATAACATACATTTCAACCAGAATTTATGCTGGTATTCAGATCACACTTGTTATCAACAGAAAAAAGTGCAATATAGCAACAAGCATGTGGACCGGAATGACCATTATTATGTTATAATTAGTTTTACAGAAACAAGTGTGATTTGAACACATCATCATCATAAAACCAGCATTCATTTCAGTCTTAAGTTAATGCTTAAAACTTAATTTGCAACAACAATTTTTTAATTAAGTGTATAAAAAATATAAACTGATCTTACCTTACTGAAATTATTTTCAGCTGCTTGCACTTCTACTTTCTTTGTTTTGTATTGATAACTGGATGCTGCTATTGTTTTGAAAAAGACATTTAAATTAGCATGCCAAGCCCTTAAAGAGCTATGTATGCAATAGATACTGTACAGTAATAACAAAAACATGATCATCGGGTAGAATGAAGTGGCATGAGATCATTGGAAATCAAAACTCTGATACAAAAGAATTACATATTTAGGTCAAGGCATTTGATTTTTTTGGTTTCTCAAATTGCCTGTAGTACCTACAGATAGCTCTGTTATAACATTTTTCAAGTTCACGGAGCATTAAAATAAGGCAATCATATCACAATATCTCAATTATTTTATAAATTATATCAGATAATGCACTAATGTGTCAAATGGGCTTAAAAGTAAATGTTCTTTACCAAGTACTTCAGACAATCCATTAACTACTTCTGTCAGAAGTTGAGTGTTTTCAGGATCAATCTCAAATTCATCAGACACTCTTGATGCTTCAAGTCGTGGAAGGTCAGTTGCAGCTGTTGTTTCTATTAATCCACATCCTGTGAATTAATTAGGTTAAATATTAATTAGAATTAACTTTGTTATAATACAGTACACATAAACAGGCACACCTCTCTCTTAATGTATATAAGTTAGAGAGGAGATATTTAAAAAATTAAGATCTGCTATTGAAAAAGCTCTCGATAGCCTGCATGACCCTGATCTGGTCTTTAGCAGGTAGATCAGATCAGGGACATGGAAGCTTAATGTCTTCATTAGACTATTTGAGTCTAGCAACAATTGAAGGGTTCACTGTTAAAGTGGCCTAAATGACTTTTTGATGGATGTCCTGAGATTAATTTTAGCATAGGAAAGTTAATGATACCATTTTGTACCATTGAAAAAGTATTATCAAAAAGTCACTTGGGCCATTTTCACATGGAACCCTTCAATTGTTGTATTTTACTATGATGTCACACCAAAACAATCTACATGTATTGTCTTAATGCTAAGAATCACGGTCATGCGAGGAGGCAACTTAGTAAAAATACCAATAAAAACTGCCTAAAATGTGTTTTATGGAACATTGTGAAGCAATTACTGCCATAAGGTGCATTACCACCATTTGTACCACACAACTTTGTGCATGCAAACTGTGACATCATAGTAAAATAGGACAATTAAAATCAGCTAAGACTTTATTGGCAAGAGGATAAAATTATTAAATACACCATTTAAATAATTATAGAAAACAATAGAATGTAATTAGCATGAAGTAAATATTTAGTGTGTTGCACACTTTTACTGCTTTACAGCTATAAATGTGGTTATCATAAGCAAAGTTAGCTTGGAGCAGATTGCCGGTCGCTGCACACGCACTATTGCTGTATTGCCCTTGTGGTCAGTCATTGCTCAGCATTGCTGCTTGTTTGTTGCCTTTGCCCCACCCACCCTCCTCTGGGATAGAAGTATAGTAAGTATAATTTTCCACTGCTAGTGTGACAGGTGCTGAGGTTGACCCATGGCTAGGTTGCCATGGTTACCTCTTGCCAGTTGCTAGCATTGCTATCGCCTCATTGCTGCTAGGGCACCTACCCTCTATAATATTAAGTAGCAACAAGTTAATAGCAATTTTTAGTGGAAAATATATAATATAATATTCAATACAGTTAAATTTGGATGCAGTTTAATTTTGTTCCTTACTAGAATCGAATTTGCCTCAGAAGGCGTTCATCCAGAACTTCTCTTGGGATTCTGTGTGCCTTAGCTTGCTTTCCATGCCTCTTATCCCTTTTTTTTCACATCCTCAATAGTACATTCATTGCTTGTTGCAAAGTATACACTAACAGTCTTGCTCCCCCTTATCAGAGATGTTGCTAAGGTTATCTTTAACTTCCTAAGAAAACAGATTTTACACCACAAGCATTAAGCCTGTTATCTGAATAAACCTTTTTCGAGTTTGTTCATACCGCTGTAAAATTAGACAACAGACGGATTTGCACAGGGTTAGCCTTGAGTCAAGGTAAATTATTCGAAAATACCAGCACTATAACACTAAGAACAATACAGAAATCAATTTCATTCCCATGGGTCTTTCTTGAAAAGGAGGCTAACCCTGCAAAAATGCGCCTTTGTCAAGAAGCTCAGCGGTCTCTAGTAATTGGAAACTGGACTATTCAAGTATGTAAAAAATAATATCAAATAACAGATAGTGGAGACTATTTAAAATCATCAATCAATCATCAATCGTGTCATAGGTAAACCAGAATTCTCATCTTGTTATTCATCAATATGATCAATTTATTATTATTCATTATTTCTGGTATAGAAAGTTGCTGATTAGCTTAAATTAGGTAAAAACACCAAATAAATTTATGTTTCAATGCTCCAACATGCCATTACAAATTACTGTTTTTATAACTTGCCTGCCCATTACATTGGGGAAATGAGACATAGTGCTGGAGTGTAGAGCAATCCCTTGTACCAAATCTCCATTAACCTTTAGGTTTATGATGGATTAATCCACTGTAGGGGATTTTCCTGTAAAAAGAGGGAAAAAAAATACATAAACGAAGTCTGATTCTGCATCATTAATTAAGATTATAAATGAGTTTCACAACACTCAAGGAAAAATCTCACAATCTGACTGATTGGAAGCCACATTGTGCTGGCATGTTCTATTGTGGGTGCTTATTCTATTACCCCAGTTTAAACCATGTGGTTGTAATAACTTGAATTATGAATATTTTGTTATATTGAAATCCCAATGACTATAATGTTGCACATCTGTCAATAAAATAATTAACATGTAATGGCTGCACAGGATTTGCAAAATTGTTTTCTTCTTTCATGGACAAAAAACTGTCTAAAATCTCTTCATCTAATCTTCACTTGGATTTTATATAACGGAAAATGAATCAATATGCATATTTACTGAAACAAAGTACAAGTCCATTGTTTCAAGTGCTTAAAACAAGTGTAGGATGTGTGGGAGCAAAATGCAAGTAATGCTACTACAGTATCACAGTATAATGCTTACATGTACATCAGCATGGTCAAGTTTTGACTGTATGGCCAACTGCAGTCTTTCCCAAAATGTCTGGCCTTTATCAGGTGGTATAACTGAGCTTGCCAGTCTTGAGACAGGTAGGGTCAGATCAGCTACCAGACCAGCAGAAGAATGAAAACTGATTGTAATAAAAAGTGACCTTAAAGTGATATAAACTCTTATAAAACCTTATAATTTATTACACACAGGAATTTCCAGTTCCTCTGGTTATAATCATTCCCCTTCTAGCAGAGGCTCCCACAGATGACCCTGTCAAGAAAAAAAATGGAGCCTCTGCCTAGCAACCCAGTTTCTTTGTTGAGCATGTGCTTCGGTAACTTAGCAACGCACACCACCTCAATAAACAAATTCTCGTTATTCCTATAACATTAATTTTATTTTCTGCAGATATTCAGCAAATCTAGGAAAAACTATAAGGGATGTCAAATGGCTGCATGCAATTTTTATTTAATTTGAGAAATACATACATATTCCAGGCAAAAACATTCGCCAAATGGGTGAATAAACAACAGCTAATTAACCTCAGGTCACTTCTGCTCATTTCTCAGATTTCGTACAAAACATTGTAAAAAGTTCCAAATTCTGATCTTGCATTTACGATAGAAATGAAAAAACTGAAATATACGTCCTTAGTTGATTTTGTCCATGCCACAAATGGTGAAGTTCCAAGACGTTTGAAAACCTGAAACAACTTTTCTTACGAACATACATGTGATTTTATTGTCCAATTACAACAGAGCCTTTTCTAGTTGAAACTGGTTTTGAACTGGTTTGCTTTGTCCACGGTAACTTGTATAAGGCGGCATTTCAAAGAACTGGGGTCGCTAGGCAGAGGCTCCCTTTTTTTCTCTTCAGGATCATCTGAGGGAGCCTCTGCTAGCAGGGAAGTAAATCATCACCCTTTAACCAATATTTAATTGTAATTCCTCACTGATTTTTTGAGTGTATATGATTAAACTATGGATTAACCTCAGGTTAGACCTACAGGTCAGGTTTTCATGGCTTACCATGGTAAGAGTACAAGAGCAGCATTGCCCCCTTGTACCATCTTGGCTGCTGCCCTGGAATCTCCCTCTCAAGTACAACCCTTAATTTTGCAACGAAATCTTCGTTGCCCTTTTCTGTATAAACACAGCGGTGCTTCATTACCCATGCCAAGAGAAATCCCTGCAAAAGTAACATATCAAGTTACTTTGGAGGTACAAGAACTGCACACGTAGGAATATGGAAGTTTTCTTAAATCCACTTTGATTGATAATACTTAACGAATATACACCTATTTCAAAAAAGGTTGTCACTGCTAAGAGCGATAGGAGATAGGTAATAGGTCATTCCAAGACCGCAAAGCACTATTGATTTCTAATTGATTTACATATGAATTGCCAAATATTTGATGGAAGAGTGTAAAGAAAGATTTAGGATGGCTTAATTAAGAAACCAATAGTGCTTTGCGGTCTTGGAATGACCTATTACCTATCGCTCTTAGCGGTGACAACCTTTTTTGAAATAGGTGGATGCTTTACAACCTATTAATTGCAAAGAAGTCTGGAAATTGAACTACAACATAAAAGCTGATTTACCTTGTTTTCTCTAACCAAATCCTCTAGCTCATACAGTCGATACTCATTTTCCATGCTAAAATTAGGATCTTTCATGTAATCCATTCTCAAGACACGGCCTTGAATTCTAAAAATATGGTAATTACAGGTAACAAGATTTAAATAATCTGGAATTCAAAGTCCACCCTGGTTTCAAATCCATAAGCTACTAACAGTACTAAGAAGCATGATTGTTGTTTTCCTAAATCTTTGTGTGTCTTTTGGTTTTGTTTTCAGAGTAATATCGTACAACTTATAACTATTAAAAAAAGAACTAGAACATGTTGTATTACGTTTTAAAAAAAAAGTCAATAACTCGATCATTAAGGCAAACGATGAAAATCGCAACTGTAACGAGTGTCTGAATCTGATAAAGACTGGTCTTAATTTACATCAATTTCAACCTTGATTTCTCTGTGATAAATAAAGATATTTTTGATTTTCTTTTTAATAATTCTTGGTTTTCACCTACATCATCAAAATATTTCCAGAGCTTTGAGTTTAATAAAAAAGAGCAAAATTGTAAAACTATGTAACTTCAGTTCAGTTTCAGTTTCAGTTCAGTTCACAAACTACGTCATTACAAAGAAATGTATGGGGCCGCCATATTGGTGTACAACTGTAGTACACAAACATGGTAGACAATAAATAAGATTGGAAAAATCATTTAAAATAACAACTTAATCATATATATTGATACAGATACCGAGTAAACAATGGTTGTATTCATAGAGCAAGTCAAATGTGTGTTTACTTCTAACAAATTCATTGTTTTACGTCCTGAGGAAAATCCGTGAGTGTTGCATGACAAAGTTTTTACCTTAATTGATAACTCATAAACCAAGCGAGGAAAGTTTCTCAAATATTCAAGAAAAAATTCTCTTCTCTCAACATCCTTCATACTAAATTGAATGTGATCAATATGAAGCATTTTTTTTTTCAATGACGTCACATGAAAACCAAGAATAGAACAAATCATTTATGTGTTGGAGATTTTTTTTATAAAGAACTTGATATCATGCACTCTCTCTCTCTCTCTCTCGTTCTTTACACTACACATAAATGAGCAGGAGAGTTTTATCAGGTTCATAATACCACACAGCAACAGGCCAGGCCCATAGTTAAGTTATTTTAACAGTTTCAAAAATTCCATGAATTCATAAGAACATTTTAAAATTGAGAAGAAATATCACACATGGATTTTTCAAAAGTAACAATTAAACTATTTATGTTGAACGTGATCTTATGTTATTATATGGCTAGATAATTTCCTGAATTCTGATTGGCTAACGCATTGTCTGTATTTTGCCATATCAGGACCGCTGTCCCGGATGAAAAGAAAAGTTTGCGTTTGGCAATTGTTTTAGCGGGACTTCTCAAAGCCATATAATAAATAAGTTATTAACCTCGTTTGCTCGGTCTGCATGGGATAATATCAGACCTCGGTCTTTTCGTACAGACCTCGCTGCGCTCGGTCCGTACTGTCAAGACCTCGGTCTGATATTTTCCCATACAGACCTCGTGCTCGGTTAATAACCCTTTAATATCTGATCATGCACATACAGTTCTATTTATGTATTTGTTAAAGTCATCCTCATAAAAAAATACTAATGAACATAGAATTGGTTAATATACATATAAATTGATTAAGTGATAACTTAATTTATTATATAGATATCGATGAGATACCAGGTTTTCTCCAGTGTCGAAAACTTGATATCAATCACATGTGAAGATATCATATCTTTCACATGTGAAGATATCACTGTTGGCATAGTAACCGGTATTTTTCAACGTTACGGTATTTTTAAGTTGTTTTTCTTATTTAAGTCTCATCGATATCTATATAATAAATAGAACATTACATGGCCGCTTGGAGATACTAATTTTATACATACATACATACATACATACATACGTACATACATACATACATACATTAATCTGACATTTAATAACTGGTGTATTCAGTATATCTCAACGTCACTGAAGTCTTCAGTGCTATATTCACACTCAACCCTCAGATAATCATATGAGTTTCCAGTAGCTCAGTGGTAGAGCATCCGTCTAGTTAATCGGAAGGTCGTGGGTTCGGTTCCCACCTGGGGCTCAGATTTTTTCTGTAGTGTTTGATGTTGTGTTGTAACATGGAGTTATCACTTAATCAACTAATGAACATATAATAAGAATACATCTAATAATAAGGATTAAAAGACCTTATGAGGTACATGTATAAACCCACATGCATGTGACCAACATGGTCAAGTGATCACTCTAATAATATAAAATGAGTATACAGATTACCTTTCGCACTCTTTGGAGTTGGTGGAGAGCAACAAACTCCCCCTTGGACAGAAAGCCCTGTCTGGCTTGATCCTGAGTGAGTCCACTATTG